>VXBX01000610.1:27044-50244 GCA_013400415.1 Scytalopus superciliaris | reverse complement strand
CATTTTTTTTTTTTTTTTTTTTGTGAAAGATATTTCATTTGGTGTAGAATAGTGTGCATTCCTAAAGCAGAAGGACTTGGTATATGGTATTTGGTGTCCTAATAAGTCTCTTGCTACAGAATGGACACTTTCATGCCCCGCTATTCTGTAACTAAATAAAAAGATAGGAATGGTTTTTTCAAGTGTTCTGTGATGGGAAACTTCATCAAATCCTTTCTTTGAACAAGTCAGTGTGATTAGAGACTGGGTTTTCCACATCCAACAGTGTCCTGTATTGGTAGTAATACAGAAACTTGGAAGAAACAAGCACATATCTTCTCTTTTTACTTATGCAATTGGTTATGTTTACAAGGGAAATTTTGGTTTTTAGCTGAATTTCATATTTTTCAGCCTAGGATCTCTTTATTTGTTGAAAATACTGTTTTGAGTTCAAACAAGTGCCTTAACAATTTGCCCATTATTAGTTCTAAAAAAACCCCATCATCAGTGTTCATTTTATTCATTGCAGTTTTGCTTTCAAATGTAAGGTCACATTTCTTGCTGCTAAAATGATGTGTTGTTTTCCTAATTCCTTTCTAACTTAGTGGTTCTGACAGAACTGAAGTACTCTTGTGGGTTTTTTCTGCAGATATATACACTGCTTTTTGGGAGCTCTTGTTTGTGTTGTCTTCTCTAGATCATGCGCTTTTTCTGTCAGTGATGGTTATAATGTGTACTCCTTTTCTGTGTTAGGGATTTAGTACACCATTGCACTCTGCACAGTTTATACTCATGGCCCAAAAGGTACAGTCTGTCAGCTGCCAGTGGTCTGCAGATTGTATTGTTTAGTCAAGGAAATCATACTGCCCTGAATGTTTTTCAGTTTACAAATGCAGCTTATACATTAAGAAATAGATAAGTTCTGCATTAGTCAGAAAGTTAGGAACTGATCAGTAATCTCTCTGTAATTGTTCTGCTGCAGCAGATTCACTAGTAGAGTTTCCACACTTTCTGTCAAAAGGTGGTAGATTCAAATGGAGAATAAAGAGATCTTCCTGTAGTTGCTGCTCCTTTTGCTTCTCTTTATTAGCAGGGATTGGAAAAAAGTTTTTAAGAATGGATTATGTATATGTATCCATGGGCATTTTTGGGCAGAAGAGGATCAAGAAAGGTGGGCTCTTAGTTTGTGGGAAATGGAGTGGCAGGGACTTAGTTACTTCTGGCCTTGTTTCATGCATTATGTTTCATGCTTGTTGTGAAAAGCTGTGCATGGACCTGTTCTGGTCTTCATGCCTTATTTCAGAGTGTGTTTGCAGAAAAAGAACAGTACTTTGTGGGCAGTGGAACTGTACTGTTTTGATCACTTTGTGGGTTGGGGAGGGTTGTAAAATATTCTTGTTGCCATCATTAGCACTGATAACATATCAGATTGCTGTAACCAATTTTTCTCACACAAAATATTTCAGTAGCTGAAAAAGCAGATGCATTCATTGGTCCTGGACCAATTTAATATCCAGGACACCCACTGGAAATAATGTAGCCATGATTGGTTATATTACATATGTCATTACATGTATCATCTACCCTTGATAAATAAGTAACTTTAAAAACCCCTCTTTACCTTTTTCATGGTTGTTTGTAAATATTAACTAGCACACCAAGACATTGTGTTGCTTTATAATAGATGAATAGTTATTGGAGATGCATGCCAATTGTACATAACAGAAATGATTTTAAATCAATAGCTGAGAATTGAAAGTAACCATAAATAAAAAAAAGCAAACCCGTAGTTCTTTCCTGGTGATGTGTTTTTATATTGACTTCGTTCTTATTCTTCTTAGTGACCAAAATTGAAATTTTTGTGAACTACCAGTATTGAGTGTGTCAGTATTTATTCTGGATGAGTTGTTCATATCTATACTGTTCTTTCAAATTGGGGCAAAGTGTGTAATGCTTCCATTCATTAAATGCTGATTTCTTTTATTAGTGATTAAGCCAAGACCACATATTTATTGGTGCCAAGGGATACCAGCTGTTTAGTGCTTTGGGTGTTTTTTTTGTTATTTTATACTCTTATATTTTGCCATAAGGAGTATAAATCACATTAGTCTAATTAGTACAGGTGTTATTAATAAAAGCCTTACTCTTTATGTATTATAGACAGAAGTAGTGTTGTTGAATACCTAAGTTTATTTTCTTTTACTTTTGACAAATTTTAGTTAGCTAGAACGCAATTTTACATACCTGATCTTTCTTTTATAAAGTACTGGTTTAGAATATTTGAGTAAAGCTGAAGATGAACTTAGAGTGAGATTTAAACAAAGAAAGTATACTTTTGCATTTCATAAAGTAATTACCTATTCATAGTATGTCTCTGTGTGAATATTCCAAATTGCCCCAGCATGCTTGTGCATGGGAATTTAAAATTTAGTGTAGAGATCAGAATCATAGAACAACTTGGGTTGAAGGGACCTCTAAATATTACCTAGTCCAACCCATCAACAAGGGATGACCTTCAGTAGATTGTGTTGCTCAAACCCCTGTCCAGCTTGTCTTTGAATACTTCTAATGATGGGGGATCTGCAAACTTCTACCATTGCCACACCAACCTGTTGTCCAAACTTTCATAATATGAAATCTAAATCTACATTTAATCCAAATTTAAATATTTTTGAATATTTTTAAATTGAAAAACATTCAGTTTAAAACTGTTGCCTCTTCTGTTAGTTTAGGCTTCAGTAAAAAGTCTTTCTTACCTGTTCCCTTTAGTTATTGAAAGGCTGCAATCAGGTCTCTTGTAAGCATTTTCCAGGCTGCACAAACACAACTCTCAAACATTGTTTCCACAGGGAGGTGTTCTAGGCCTCTGAGCGGTATTATGGCCTTGCTATGAATCTGTTCTAATACAGCCATGTCTTTTCTAGTGCTGGGATTCATAGAGTTGGACATAGTACTTCAGGTGGGCTCTTACAACAGCAGTCTAGAGAGGGAGAATTGTCTCCCTTGACCTGCTGAGCTTTTGATGCAGCCCAGAATACAGTCGGCTTTCTGGTCTGCAAGTGCACTTTGCTGGCTCACGTTTAGTTTTTTATCCACCCATTCCCCCAAGTTCTTTTCCACAGAGCTCTCAATCAATTCATCCCACAGTCTGTATTATAGATACTGGGCTTTGCCCTACCTAGGTGCAAGATGTTGCACTTGGCCTTATTTGAACTTTGAGATTTGCATTGGTCTGTTCCTCGAGCCTGTCAATGTCCCTCCATCAGGATGGCTTCCCTTCCTACTGGTGCAGAAACCACACCATTCAGCTTGGTACTGTTTATATCATGAAGATATAATTATGAAGGTATAAAACAGTGTTGGTCTCAGTATGGACCCTGGGGAGGCAGCACTCATGATAGGTTTCCATTTGAATATTGAGCTGTTAACTGTAACTCTCTGGACTGGGCCATCCAGGCCGTTCCTTATCCATCTAATAGTCCATCCATCAAAGCCATAGCTTTTCAATGGAATGGCAAAAATGTTGCGGGGAGATGTATCAAAGGCTTTACAGAAGTCTAGGTAGGTGGCATACATAGCTCTTCATTTATCTAGTGATGCAGTTACTCCATTTTATAGGATCATTAGATTAGTCAGGCACAGTTTGCCTTAAGTGAAGCATGTCTATCTCTAGTCTCCTCCTTGTCATCCATATGCCTTGTCATAGCCTCCAAGAGGATCTGTTCCATGATTTTAGTGGGCACTGTGGTAATGCTGACAAGCTTGTGGTTCCCAGGATCCTTCTTTTTACCCTTTTTAAGAAAAAGTATGAAATTCCCTTTCCTTCAGTCACTGCGGACTTCATCTGACTGTCATGAGATAGGCATGAGTGAAAAGCTACCTGTTACGGGAACAATAGAACATTGCTATTTGTCAGTAAAGGAAGTTGCATTTTACATGCAGAGGTGTAGGCTCTTGCTTGTAATTTTTCCAACTGCACTGAGGCAGCCTCTAGAACACACTTGGATGTCTACATTTACCATGTAGTTAGAGATTCAGTGTAGAGGAGAATGACTGTAGCTGGTTTTTCCATGAAAAACTGTTTTGGTTTTGGAAGGACGTATGCTGTTCTTAAAGAATGACTTCAGATAATCTTGTCCTTTGTTATTAAGAGCACACTGTTTCAACTATTTCAGATACTGTTTTAGCTCATGATACAAGATATGCAAATATTCTCCTATTTGTCTACAATTTCACAGGATTTGGAAAATACTGTAATGTCATTTCAGGCAAAGTTGACATCATGGATCCAAATTATTCTTGGCTAGTCATGGTAATTCAGAGTGAATATAGCCAAATATATGCATATGGTTATATTCTCTGTAAAATAAAACTATTTGTACTTTCCTGTATTCTTAAATGCATTGAAAACCACAAATGCATTATGATTATATTAATCCAGAGCATTATATTTTAATAAAAAACAATTCTGAGAGTTATGCTGTAGCTTTTAGTTTAGCCTATGCTCTCAAATAAGCCATTGAATTGTTAAAATAACTCAGAATTGTGGTGCTTCCAGAAAGCATGTATGCAACTTAGGAAATTCATGTCCAATTCTGTGCAGCTTCTAAGTTATTTCAGTGACTACATTTAGTCTTAATTAAAGTAATTTAGAGACTTACAGCTTGAAATGAAAGCTTGCAGATGAGTTATCCTATCCTTGATCTATAAAAGTATTAAAAGAAAGATTTTACTATCCTCTCCTCTTGAAAAAACTTACTTTCACCAAGCAATATGTCTTGAATGTTGAGTACTCAGGAAAAAGCAACTGTTGGTGGAAGGCTGTAGCAGTGAATGAAGGGATGCAGAGATCCTGTGTGCTCACTGAAGAACGAAGTAGTTGACTTCTTGGTATTCAGTGAAGGTGAATTGTGTGTGATAGGTCCCTGTCTGTCTGGTGAGTTCTGTCTATCATTTAATGCATGTTTATTTGTGTTTGTTCCTCCTGTGATGGTACTGATCTGACTTTAGTGATGTTAATTCAATGACTGTCAATTACCAGGGAGCACCTTGTATTTCTTGTCCACTAGTGCCACAGTGAGTCATTTTTGTTAATTAAGAATGTGAAATAAAATTATTCAGTTAAGTGCTTTGCTGCCTTTTTGTCACACGGATGGACTAGTACAAGTTGGGTGATAGTTTTGCTTGCATCACTATTACTGCATCAACACTGTAATGTGACAACACTATATTATTTTGTGGTGCCTGTTTGCTTTCAACAGAGTTATGAGTAAGGGTGCAATCTAGGGGGGGGTGTCTATACACACAATTTTTTATATTCTACATATATATGTAAGTAAAGCAGTATACTGTATTTTTCCATTTTTGATTCAAACGTGTATTTGTGCCAGAACTACCAATAGAGACAAGATAATGGGAAATTCTTTGAATAGAAAATTATGCCTGGAAGTTAGATTAAACTTCTTTTTCTAGTATAATAAATTTGTGTGTTGGTTTTATATCAGTTATGCTGCAACACTGAGGAATTGACTGGGTAGGGAAGAAATGCTCTTTTTTGCAGATGGCATCTATTCCAAAAAGCTGTCAGTCTGGATGGGTCGCTTACAGCCCTCTTACAAATCTCTACCTGGTAATTAGATGTTAACAATGCATACTGTGTATAGACTTGAAAATAGGCTAGTATTATCTTAAGAACCTGTTGCATCTGAGTTCTAAGTTTTCTTGTGAGTTACAGATCAATCTTGTAGTGACTTTTTAGGTTATTGAAAAGTATAGCACCTCAGAGATGGTCTCTGTAAAGAGTAAGAGTATTCTTTGCTGTGACCACTCAGCAGAACTGGATGGGTTGTAGAGAGAATATTTAGAATATAATATGTGACTGGAAATCACAAAGAAACTCTGGCACAGCAGGATCAAAAGAGTCTGAACTGACAGCATACAGCAGTGTAAGTTTAAAAGTCCTGTGAGACATCAAGAAAGAAGCAAGTCTGTCACTTGCATGTGAAGTGTATGTGTCAACTTGATTAAAGGCTTGAGCTGTTTAGTCCGAAGTATACTGGATGTTAGGGGAGTCTGAAACAATCCATGGTAACACTTTGCTTTTAGATGTTTCAGTGGTTATACCAGCCAGGTTATTTTGTGGGGGTTTTTTTGGTTTTCTGTTTTGGAGGTTTTTTTGTTGTTTCCCCCCCCCCCGCCCCCCATCCATGCCATGTAGTATTTTGCATTTCCATACGAATTCTTCCAGTCTGACAATCATACAGTTTTTAAATATTCACTTCATAATGCAGAAAACTGTCATTATGTAATTATTATTGAGTTATTACTAAAAATTAGCAGTAAACCAGTAGCTCCCTCTGTGTTTTATCAACCTTTTATTTTGTTTTTTGGGAATATCTACTGGTTAAAGAACTAAACTGAGAGTTTGTGTCCTGTACTTTTGTAGTGATGATTGGTGGGATGGGGATGGGGAAGAGGTTGGTTGGGTTGAGTTTGAAGACATTGGAGTTTTGTTTTTTATTGCTCTGGGGATTTCAGAAGCTGGTATCTTCCTAATTAGTGAATAATGATTTTTAATGCTGCAGAGATTTAAGGTATGACGTGAACACTGAGAGCAGTTAACATGCTTTGGAATAACAAAAAAGTACTGATTTCAAATTGTAGGTACCTGAGATGCTTGATGTATGAATTTACATTGAAGGAGGTTTTTCAGTTCGTCCTTGTGCGCAACATGATGCATGATAGACACGTAAACAAAAACTAAACCTATTTGTATGTTTAATACCCAGACTGTCATGAATATATAGTTCCTTTGGTGGAGGGGAAGAAAAGATACAGCTTATGTTTTCAACACTTCTTTTACTGCTAATTTAGCAGTTTTCCTATATTAACTCAGTATCACAACTTATAAAAAAAAAACCAACCAGTTAATTCTCCTTGATAAAGCTGTATAAAAATACTCAAAACAGTCTATGTTTAGGTTGCTTTTCATGAAACAAATAACTGCAATATTGATACAGCTTTACATACTTTTGATATAAAATATCCAGAGCAGTATTTATGCTTGGATTTCCCTTCCAAAAGGAAGACAAAGTGTTTTAATTTAAATAAGGATGTTTGTTGTTCTCTGCTTTTAGTCAGAGGGATTCTTTGTTTACACTAAAGTTTTATAAATTCATGACTTCACTTGAAGGCAAATATTTTTGCTGTAGCTAGTTATGTCATAAAAACATTGCTAATGGCTCTTATATTTGTCTATGCTTCTGAGTTTGCTGCTGATAAAAATCAGTAAAAAAAATACTGAGTTTACTTTGCAAAGTACACATTCAAGGCCTAAGGTACTTACATTTCTGTCTGTCTTTCAGCATGATGCTGAGCTACAGCCACTTTCAGTGTAGGCTTAGAGACAAATGCCACTTTTCAAGGGATATGCAGTGCACTGGGTCTTTTTGTTTCAGAATTTTTTAATTCTGGCATGCAAACTTGATTGCAGGTTCAGTATCTTTATCTGACATTAGATGTGTTGTATGTAATGTTAGTTTTAATGAGTAATTTTTGCCAACTATGAAATGACATCTGTATTCTGCTGGTGTAAAGTTCTCAGCTGTTCAAGGTACACTCCTGCTGACCTCTTGAGCTGTTACTGTACACTTGAGTAGGCTAACTATTCCTTGGGTAAGTTGAAGATTGATACATCCCCGGCCTTGACAGCTGCAGTGTTTTTCTGTGCCAACTTCAGACAGTCTAAGCAGCCTTTTTTCAAAAGAAATTGTTTGGCTCCCAAGACCATTCAGGGAACAGCTTTACCAAGTCCATTAATTCTGCCAAGAGCTTAAAATGTCTGTTTAAACTTCTTTTCATCTTAGAACTGTAATAATTTCTAACTAGCAGTCATTCTATTATACAAAATGCTTAATCATATTACTTAGATTTAAATGAAACAGTTTTAGCTGTTAAAATATTTGACATGTTAAATATAAGGTCACATATTATGGTAACTCAACATTCCTTCACTATTTTTTTGTTACTACTGTATTGTCATAGTGAAAAATTTTGTACACTTATGTGCAAACTTTCTTTTTGTGAAGTTCACATGTTCTTAACTGCAGCTGATGTTATCAGCGTTTTTGTTTGAATTTTGTTTGTGTTTATGGGAGGTTGTTTATTTTTACTGGTAACACATACTTGAAGATGCATTTGTGTCTTTTTTCTTTTGGCAGGTAGGAGGTTGCTTAGTTTTGTGTACATTTACAGAAATTCAAGTACACATCAAATATATTTGATGATTTAAATTAGAATGTTTGCTGATGTAGTTACAGTATTGCTTTATAGTTCTGTGTGCACTCATTCATAGGTTGCTTTGTAACTTTTAATGCCAGTTCCTGTCATCATCTAAAATAAATGACATGTATTGTAATAGCATTGTTTTGCGGTTTTGAAAAGTACAGTGACTTTTAACTTATTTTCGTAGGATTTGTGAAGGCTTTTTGTGTGTGTGTGTGTGTTTTGTGGTGTTTGCTGTTGTTATTTATTTATTATTTAATGGACACTACTTAGCCTGTTCTTTGAAGTTTGTTTAGTGCATGTTCAGTGTTCTTTACTACAAGGAAGGTGTTTTGTTTTCCAGTTAGCATGAGTTTTTAAATCTCGTTTCATCTACCATTCTTTCAGCACAGACAGAATTGCGCTATGGAACTTAGTTATATGAGGAATAGCAATTTCACTGGCATAAGTACAATTTGGAGCTGGTTTTACATATCCTTGGACAAGTTTTAAAGTAGTCTGCTTGTAGAATAGCTGTAGGTGATTAGAGGTTAAATCTAACTGCTTTATTCAGTTAAAAAAGACCATTTGTACCTGCGTGTTTGTGTTCTCATTAGGAGTGTTCATTGAAACTTCATATTTTATATTTATCTTATCAAAAGGTCAGTTGCTGTGAGGCTTGACAAAGTTTAGGTAGAAACTTGATTGCCAGAGGTTCGATATATGGTGGATACTTAGGAAAAATATGGAAGAGATGTGAAACTTCCCTCTTCCTGTACTGTACATACATATATTGTTCATTAAGAAAAATTCAGTATCTATTACTGTGGTTTTCCCTTTTTGTTGCTTTTTTGTAATAGAAGAATGCTATGCTTAGAACTAAGTGTCTGAAGGTTGTGCACTGTTTTTGTGATGCCTCAATCTGTTTCCTAGCTGGGAATTGAAGTATATAGGAGCCTGCAGGGTAGGACAACAAGCAGACTGCTTCTTGTAGGGAATCTCATGGTATTTGATAGTGCTTCTTGGAGTCATACAGAAGCCCAAGTATCTTAGCTTTTCTAATATATAAAACTGTAAGCAGAAAACCCAGCAACTACTACTGTGGTCCTGTATACAGGACAGTAAAGGGTAAAGCTAAGGAAGCAAATCCAAGTTGTTAAACAGGCAACCAAACCGAAATGAGCAAAGCTCATGAGCTCATAAATCAGCATCAGAAACTTTGACTGTTTGCTTGACTCAAGATTTTTTTAGTGTTTTCAGGTGGAATACTATTACCACTTTGTTTTATTATGTTTTCTCTCTGCTGTAGTGATTTCATGGTCCTTAGTCTAATTTGTTAGTGATTTGAAGTAGTTTAGGATAAAATACATAGTGAATTCTTTATTAAAGATATTAAAAATGCTCAAAAGCTATTTGCGTTTCAGTTCTGTTCTGCATATCACTGATCATCTGAGTGATTTGAATTAAAATTATTTTAAAATTAGATATAGTGGTTTATTCCTGTTATCATTGTTCAAAGATTTCCTTATACTGAAAGTGGTGTAATTTAGACTATAAGAACTTATTTAATGTCATTCAAAATAATTAAAAGGAAATCACATTTCCATTGCTATTATTTAGTGAGGTTTAGTTTGTGGCTTGGGCTCTGTTTTTCGGGGTTTTGTTTTTTGTTTGGTCCCCCCGTCCCTGGATTCCCAGCATAATCACAGGACTTTTTTGGATGTTAAAATTACTCAGAATCCAGCTTCTGCATAGATCCTAATGCTTTTTGGAAGCCTGCAGCAGTTGTACTTAAAAAAAAAAAAAAATGGTGGATAATCATCTTCTTGCCTGAATTGAGTAACCAGTTAATATGGTGCTTATGTTTGTCTTTTAACTTAATTGAGTTCAAAGTTAATCTATATTTAGCACTTCTACTGGAGAAAAACTTGCATACTGGTGTAAAGTAGTTTGAATTCTTATTTATGTGGTGTATCGTTTAGTTTTGGTGTTATGTTACCTTTCTTCAAAAAGTGGATGTGGTCATGCACTGTAATGCATCATAATCCAGTTAGGTACGATGTGGAACTCTTTATGTTGTAGTCCTTTCTGCATAAGCTGGTAATAGTCTTGAATTATAAGATCTTTGTGACCATAGCCTTTGTTTTATTTGCTTTCTAACATATTCAGAAAGGTTAGATTTGTTGGTGGTGTGCTTTCTTGCAGTAGGTGATTGAATTTTTCTGGTCTGCAGCAATACCTTTATAATGCATCAAATCTCCATAAAGTTTCATTCCTCGCTTGGTTGAAGCAGTTGATGCAATTAAAGATTTAAATAAATGTGAACTAGAAATTGCAATTGTTGAAAGAGGAGGATATTTTTTAAACCAACAGTCATGACTCCTTCACTTCTCACTTGCTCAGCAGTTTTTCTTATGTTTTCTAATAAGTTCACTTCTCTGCCTCACTTCTGCAATTTTAAAAATCAAATGTATGTGCTTTCTAAATTTGAAGGAAAGACATGTCAGAACTTCTAAAAAAAAAACTGTTAAACTTTTGTCATAAATCATTGAAAAATAGATGCAACTATCTCTTCTGTTTCTATAATAATTTTTAAGGTTTGTTAAATCTGTAATTCAGTGTTTTTGACTGTTGCAGTTTTACTTGATGAAACAATATGGACTCAGTACACTGATAAACCTTCATAAAAATCTGCTAGCTTTAGAGAGGTCTTTTGATTTTATATTCAAAATAGCTGTTTTCTTGTTCTGAAGAAAGAGAAACATTAAGATGGAGTGATTTGTTATGCACTGGTACTGACATTGCATGTAAAGTTCAAGTTTGCTTCCTAGAAGGCAAAACTGATCAGGAGCAAATGAACAAAAAAGACAGCAGAAGTTGGAAAAATGCTTTCTACTACGGAGTTTTACTCTAATCATACAGTGTCTCATCTTTATTGACCCTTGTGAGGCTTGTCAAACTTGTAGTGCTTTTGAGTTGTTCTGTGTCTTGGATGACCATTTCTTTAAGCTGCTTCAAGTCATGGGCTCACAGTACTGTAACTAAAGGTACAATCTCTTCTTATTCTTAAAAAATGAGAAATTAGGGAAAGAGGAAATGAAACAGGAAACCTATGGAGAAACCAAAGAGTGGAGCTGAAGATGGGAACTCAGATCTTCTGTTTCACTTTATAGTCAAGGTAGAGTTGTGCAGAATGAGGTACTGTGTTTTTTGTTCAAATGATTTTAGTGAGGTTCTGGTTAACTAATGATCTCTGTGGTATCTACCTAGATTAAATCCCAGAAGTCTGGGAGAAGAAGGAAGCAGAGAAAGGGATAGTTGTAGTTGTGTCGGTTTTCCCTTTAGCTTGTTTTTTGCCCTCATGCAAATTCTGTTTTCTTTTTAACATTTAAATTTGATATTAAAAAAATAAATAAATCTTCACACGGACGGTTGTCAGACATTGCAGCAGGCTGCCCAGGGAAGTGAGGGAGTCACTATCCCTGGAGGTATTTAAAAGCCATATAGATGTCCCACTTAGAGATTAGTGGGGGACTTGACAGTGTTAGGTTAGTGATTAGATGCATTGAACTTAAGTGTCTTTTTCACTTTAAATGACTCTGTGCTTCTAAAAATCTAGTAGATGTAGCTGCACTCATGATTTTTGCCTTTTGAACAGACCTAGATGCCAATATGATGCTTTTGGCTTATTAGTCCCCAATTTTATATTAGACTGTTTCAATAGGTTTCATCTTAGTCATAGTTTATGTATGTATGCTTTTTTTATTGCACTTTTTGTCTTCATCTTTTGCTGGTTTTTATTTTTGTCCCCTAACCTTTTAATGTAATTAACATAGGGGTTTAGATTATAAAATAACTAATATTGGTGCTTCCAGTAATAAAATCATACTGAAATAAAAGTATACCAGTGAAAAATAATAACTAATATGTAGTAGGAGATATAAATGTGGAAAAGCTTTTATCTGACATCTAGTTTTCATAAACTTTCAAAAGTCTATTTTTAAAGAATGTTGTTTTCTTGCTCTCCCTTGAGTTTTTTTCAGAAGCTTTTATATACTGCAGGCTAGCTGGGTGTGTGTTAGAAGACTGATTTACTATATATTTTGAAGTAAAATCAAAAAGCTATGTCTGGTAAAACTTAATGTATTCCAGACTTTAATAGAAATTGTGTTCAACTGCTAGAAATAATAACAGATATAGCAAAAGGCAGCCTTGTTTGAATAATATAAATTTCTAGTGCCATATGTCACATTGATGCTCTTTTATTGTTAATGGTAGGTATTTGTCTTCAGAATTCTGTATGGTTAAAATCTTGTTTATTCAAGAGAACGATTTGCCATGTCTTTGTCATTCACGGAACAGTGAGTAACTTGTAGGGAATTCTCACTAGAATGTGCTGGTTGTTTTGTTGTTTTGTTTGTTTGGGGGTTTTTTTGTACTTGTTGTTTTAATATGCTCAGTATAACCTTTTCTGTCTGTAAAAGGCATAGCATACATGTATGTGTTTTTATCTTCTTTTATTTTCCTATTTCTAAGGCTGATAAAGAATTTGTGTGGTCTCTGTGGAAACACCTGCAAGTGTCAAGTCCAGATCTTACACAAGCTGTCAGCTTGGTTGTGGAAAGGTGAGTTTGAAGATTTAACATGATGCTGAAATCAACAACCAACCTCTCCTGCTGATCCTTTATCTCTCTAAGTGAGAACTATGTAGGGTTTTAAAAATGTGTTTAAGAAGTTCAATTGCTAAATTTTGTCAAAAGTTCCCAGAATACATTGCAAGTTTCCTTTTTTTTGTTGCAAATTGAAGCATGCTTCACAATGTCCTCTCACTGAGATGGCTGTGCAGTAGCTGAATACAGTTTTTAAATTATAAATGTACTGCATATTTTTTTTTTCTATTGAAAGAGCAGGATGAGGTAAAGGACACTTTCCAATGTCATAATTTGTTGCCTAACAGTTATATATATATAAATTCTGTTTATCTGAATTCTTAATGAAGTGCAAAGCTAAGGCATGATAACAGAAAAGATAGCTATCATAGAATCAAAGAAATGCGGAGTGGAAAGGTGCCTATCAGGATCATGGAGTCCAGCTCCTGGTCCTTCTCAGGACATCCTCAAGAGTCACACCATGTGTCTGAGAGTATCATCCAAACACTTGAACTCTGGCAAGTTTGGTACTGTGACTACTTCCTGGGGAGTCTGTCCCAGCGCCCAGTGACCCTTTGTGTGTAAAACTTTCCTGACTGTTGAAAGCTTTCTCCATCAGCAGATGAATGAGATATTACTTCCGCAGCTTGTTCCTCTGAGGATAGTAATGATGATGATGATTTCTTCATGATACTTACTGTTATCTGATTCCTATAATGTTTGTTAATCATCACTGTACGTGATAGATTGTTTTGGAATGCTAATATTTATAAATTCAGAATTTTTTTAGGCTAATGATAAGGAAAATGTGAATGAGTTGGTAATGTGACTGTCAGAATTCAAACACTTGATTCTCTTAGGGTGCTGCAAGCTCCCTCTTTTAAAATAAAAAGGTGGATTTTTTTAAAAAGAAAAAATAGATTTTGACCTCTTTAAATGGCTTGCCAGTTTTACTTGGGAAGCCTGTCATAGAGCCATGAGGGGTCCTAGCTCCTTTAAATTTCTGTTTGGTGCTTTGATTCTAGAAAGCATGGTTTGTTTATTCATATTTTTCTTTTCTGGGCTTGATCATTACATGTTCTTCCACTTCTGAAAATGTATTATTAATTTCTTTAGCTGACAGTGCATTTCACAGGTTTGGGAGGAACCTCTGGATATCATCTGGTGTAACCACCCTAGGCAGGGTCACCCAGAGCAGGTTACACGGGAATGTGACCAGGTGGATTTTGAATATCTCCAGAGAGGTAGATTCCATGACCTCTCTGGGCAACTGTTCCAGTTCTCTGAAACCCCCAATGTAAAGAAGTTCTTCCTCATGTTGAGGTGTAACTTCTTGTGTTCAATATTATAGCCGTTGCTCCTCATCCTGTTGCTGGATATCACTGAAAAGAGTCTGGCATATCCTCTTGCTATCCACTTTTGAAATATTTATGTGTATTGATGAGATCCCCTCCTAGTCACTATTTGCAGCATATACCATGTTCTGCCTTGGATAAAGCAATAAAATTTTCTGTCCAAAGATATGGTGTGAGCATGTAACTAAAGCAAATATTCTAAAACATTCATATCCAGGGAAACAAATGGATGGTGTAAGGACATGCAGCTTATTTTTAAGGCAGGTATTACTTGGGAGTTCACCAATGATGATGTCAAAAAACTTCTGGCTTTATACTGGGACACTGTACAACTTTGACATTGCTTGCATGTTTGATTTGGGAAGTAATTTTAATATATGATGAAGACTGAGGACCAAATTTGTATCATCCTTTATTTATGCTGAAATGCAGAATGTTATTGATGTGTTTCATAATAAAATTTAGTCATGTTTTCATGAGGACAGTGGTGGTAGAATTCATCTTCCTTCATAAAACATAAAAAAATGCAAGAACTGCTTAAAATATATTAATGTGGTATTTAATGTATGTAAATAAACACAAATGTATTGAAAATATTAAAAAATTGTGTTGTCTTAACCACATTTTGTAGATAGCTGAATAATATGAAAAATTGGGGGTTGTTCGTGTGAAGCTTAAGAAGGCAGAAATAGGTGTTCTGGCTTACTAACACTTCGTTTGTGTTGCATATAAAAATAATCAGGATAATAGGATGAATTGAAGTATAGAGATGTTAGAAAGCATGCATTTAAATAATGGTAAATAAGTGAATTACTTGGATTTCTTGAATTGTGTGCTTATATAAGATAGACTATATCTTCTTGCTTTATTATTTTTTATGTTAAGGACTATTTTTATGCTTGGTAGTTATCCCTTGCTTTAAATTTTTTTATGCTTTATTTAGAACAGAAATTGGTAATTGTGTGTATGTTATCCTGATTGATGCAATGAACATAAGGCTCTTAGATACCATCTTGATGCACACAAATGTGATAATGAGTTAAATTGTTTTGTAGCAGTAGGAAATGTTTGTGAAACCCTTTTAATGCAGTGTTCAACTTACCAGAAGACTTGCTACAGAACTCTCATTTATGATAATGCTCTATAATATCTGAAGATAGATTCTGTGTATCTGCTTTGCACTTTGTATAGAGCCTCATGAATGGTAGACATATGTGAAAGCCTAATAACATACTTCTGTTAAGGTGCTTGTCTAGTTTTTTTATGTTCTCTCCTCCTTTAGAATACCAGTAATGCCACAGAACATTCTGTGAATTCAGGGCTATACATCTGTATCATACCTTTCTCATGCTTCTCTGAATTCTGGAATTAAGAAAGAAGAAATTGCTTCCACAGCATATTTTTTTATCATTACCCCAGGGAATCGTGGAATAGGTTTGGATAAAGTCCATTCAGTATATAAGAGTTCTATTAATCATGACTTTGAACTTTGGATTTGCTTTGATTTGGCAGATGGATGTGTTTTTCTCTTTAATTGATGTATCTTCATCTCTTTTGGCTGAGAACACTCTTGCTGCTTTGGAAATAGTTTCTAGCCTGGCTTTACCTGTGAATCTTCTGTACAACCAAATTACAGCCCCATATATGCTCTCCTAACTTTTTCAGCTATAACTTTCTGTAATTTCGTAAATACCGTCAGATTCATGACTGTACCTCTTCACACTGTCTTATTCCCTACCTTACAGCAGTAAATAATTAATTTTTTTGTTATGCTAATGTCAGTTATCTCAGTTCCACTACATTGATTAACTTTCCAGGGAATCTGCTACCTAGCACTGCTGCTATCCAGAACATTACGGGAAAAGTGATTTTCTGACTTTGTTAATCTAGGAAAAATATGTAGATTTAAAGGGTTTAAGAGATGGGATTACAAAGTAATAGTTACAAACAAAATGATTCCTGAAGCATGTAATTTGGGAGATCTGTGCTTCTTGCAGCTCATTTTTCTATATTTTACATGGTATTATCAGGTGAGTTGGAAATTGAAAATTTATGCTCCAATCTGATAAAAAACAGCTTAAGTCTTACAGACTTTTTCCCTTCTGATCTATGTTAGGAACAACATTGACCAGATTATAATCCAATTGGTAACATTTTCCATCTTGCCCTGGCTAAGGGGGAGATTTCTGATAGAAACAAACAGAATGAAATGGATTTAAACCTTTTGCTTTTTCTTCTCGTGACACGGATACCACTGATATTTGCATAGCTTCATTTTCCAGTGTGTTCTTTCCACCAAAAATTCCATAACTGAGAAACTTTCAATGCCCACCAAATCTTTATTAATAGAGTACTTGTGGTCAGAAGCCAGATACGTAATGGAAGCAGACTGTGTAAGAAAGAATAGGCATATATAGAGAATCAAACAATATTGCCTGGTGGTTTTCAGTCATATCGATGAAAGAGACAACCGGGCTTTCTTTGTGAGATTACGGTAACAAAAATAAAAAGATATGGGACAAAATGTTCACTTGGAACCTTACAACTTACACTGCAGATCTGTGATGAAGGAAAAAAAAAAGTATATTGGGAGGAATCAAGTGGGCAGTACTAGCTGTACAGTCAGCTAATTTATGTTTATAACATTAGACAATTCCTTATAGTGTCTTTTCCCAAACAAACCAGAAAAATGTAAAAGGCATAATTTGGGGGACTAAGGGGGAATTAATAGTACCTTACCATTATTTGTCTGAGATTTNTAGCTTGTACCTTTTTATGGCTGTGCTGCTGATTCCTGTAATACATCAATGATATTATACTTTTCAGCAGTCTTTGCAGTTCTTGCTGGATAACTGTAACTATATTCCCAATTTAATATTCAGATATAAACAAAAAATTATCTTTACTGTGCAAATGAGAAATGCCTTTGGGATATGTAAAAGCCTCCAGGTATTTTCAAACAATCCACTGTAAAACTACTACTCGTGTCAGTATACTTTCCAGCTACTTTGAATACTATTGATCTCAGTCTTATGTAAAGAGCACACTGTTTCTAGTTCACTGCCTTTTTTCAGTGATTTAGAAAACATGCTAGAAAATACCTCTTATTAGATAAATGTGTGTGTGTACTGTAATGAATTTGGGGTTCAGATGAGTGTCAAAGGTTTTGAAACATACTTACAAACTTCAGAGCTCTGCTTCAAGACTCTCCTTCTACAGCATATGAGAACTTGACAAGTCAACAGACTAATTTTCCTGTACGCCTTCTACCTGACTCCTTTCCTTTCTTCTGGAAGAGGATGTAGCAGGATCCTTTAATGGTCAAACTGTGGCAGTGATACAAGACTTGGTAGATGTACATGGGGATTATATTATGCTAGATGATACCTTTACAGATAGTTATATTTGGCAAGCTTGCCTTACATAGATGTTTTTCCACACTTAAATTTTGACTGTGCTGTGTCTTGCAGGTCTTAACAAAGAGAAAGAATGGATTTGTCATTTCAGGCCACTCTGAGAAACAGTGGCAACCTGAATGTTAGTTCTAGTGATTGTTGTTCTAGTTAGTTAGTTAGTTCTAGTGATTGTGAATTACATCTGTCTAAAGCTGGGCAAATGGACAAAAATATGACTGAGAAGCAAGAGATCATAAATGACCAAAGAGTTTTTGGAAAGGTAATTGTAGGAGTTTGTGCTGCGGTTTGCAGCATCCTGTGAGCAGTGCATCGTGGAAGAAACATTGAACAGGTTGACTTAGATTCTTCACCAACTGACAATACGCAGATGTACTGAAAATAGCAAGTACTTTTTATATAAGAGGATAAGTGAGTGTGCTGTGTGAATGAGCAATATAGATTGTGTTAATTGAAAAATAATTGAAAATCTGTGTCTTGGATCTTTTGAAGGGTGATAAATATGCAGAAGCTTTCGGAAACCACCATTTTGCTCTTGTGCAAATTAACAGGAAACAGAATGACAGGAAGCTAAGGAAATAAACAAGATCTAAGCCATTTTTTAAAGGCCATTACCATTTTGTCACTCTGAGTTTAAAACAAGATGGACTCGTCTGTTATTATCACTCAATAAAGTGGACAGAATAAAAGAGCATAAGAGTAGAACGTTTTTGTGTAAGGTCAAATAATTGTGATTTTCTACAGTTAATGAAAGTTTAATATCCTGTTTCATTAAAAATTCTCAGAACATTGAACATAAGTCAACATTCCATGGAGAAGAAGGTATTATGCAGTTTGCATGTGTGCATATCTGCATATCGGAGCACAAAATATTGACATGATAATTGCAGTCAAGCCTGATTGAACAGCAGCCTCTGGGAATTCAGCTGGTGTTGTACCAACTGGATGGCTGCTCAGGACACAGTTTGAAATGCAAGGTGCAAGTTAGCACTTTATTCAGCACAGGCAGGCATCATTTAAAAATCCTTGGGGGAAACCCTGGTGATGTGCAGATGTTAAAGCAGTCTGTTCTGAAGTGCTGATATTTTGAACACTTTAAGAGACTTGTGTATTTTAAATGAAAAATGTTTGCAAAATTATTAGGCAAAAATGTCACTATTTTCTGTAATACTTTAGTGAAAAAGTATGTTTAGTATTTTGTGTATGTTATTTAAAATAAGAGGCCTTAGTAAATCATCTAATGAATTAATCAAGTTGAAGATGCAAGAAAAATTACATTTTTGTAATGATATCTTTCCATTTTGATATGTATAATGCAGAATAGAACTGGCTCTGTAAATAATTTCCTAAGGAAATAATTTAATTTTTGGTATTTTATTTAGCTCTTAAATTATTTTTGTAAAGAAACAAAAATAGGTGTATGCAATTATGTTATAGAAAGTAACTGCTGTCTTAGAAAAGTGCAAAATGTGTAGTATTCATTTAAATGATTTTTTGCTCCATGCTGTCTGAATCTTTTAGAAGTACTATATGTAAGCATTAGAAGAAAAAAAAATAATTGTGTATCAATTGCAATTCATCATGAAGTACAAGGACCTTCTAGAAGGTGAAATTAAACTCTTGATTACATGCAAACTGTTTAGCTCTGGGATTTTTTTTTTAGCGTTTCTTAATATATGGAAACACAGTAAGGTTTCTACTTGGAAGATTAAGGCATAGACTCTGTTTCTGCTAACCACTAACTGTGCAACTGCAGGGATGTGACTGTACACAGTAACTACAGCATTGGTGCTGTATTTACAGTAATATTGACAGTCTGCTCTACAACTTCACTTCTTGCATTGGTGATTCGTTTTCTATATAATACAAACACAGAATGTGTATATTGTGGAAGTCTGCAAAACAGGTGGAAGTTGGAGGACAAGGAGGTAAGGTAATCACGTTAAAGCTGCATCACACAAACTGATACTTTATAGCCTTTCTCCTGCAGCATTTTAGAGGCAATGAAGTGTCTTTTAAAAGTAACAATGTTTCTAGAAGCAATTTATTGTCATTAGATGTATACTGTTAAAATGTAGCCTTTGCTCTTGCTGTGCCAGATGTTTGCAGTGTAACCTTAATTTCCTGTTCAAGGCCAAATTTGTACATGAGTTTTAATTTTGGTGGGGGGTTTGTTTCTTGGTGTTTTTTGTTTCTTTTTTTTTTTGGTTGATTGTTTTGGGTTTTTTTAAATTCCACTCTTTGTAAAACTTAAAAAACGTATTACATGCAACATGTAAACAGCAAATTAAATTTATTAGTTATAATTATTTTCATTTAATTGATTTGTGACATAATTATATATGACTTTGAGTTACTTTTTCTTGACAAATGGTTAGGTACTTGTTTGATTAAGACAAGATGGCTCTTTGCCCATACTGCTTTTACAGAAGATCTTAGGAAGAATGTTGGTTTAGAAACTTGAACAAACTTCTGTTTTTTAAAATGTTAAGGCTTTTGATGATTAGTTAATGCTTAGTTAAGCATTTCCTCATAGTCTAGTGTTTCATTTGTGAGAAGCTGTTAAAATTGTGCAAAACATCAAAAATGTTGTCCTGTTGTATAAATGAATAGAGTATAACACAGGAAAAAATTATAAGAGAAGTGTCAAGAATATTTTCTCAGTTTCTTTGTTTTTGTAGGAAGTTGAATCTCAATAATCCTTGTAGCTAAATGCATCTGTGTTAAACATTTAAAATAGGTAGTACTCATGGGAAAACTGATTGGAGCTTTAAACTTGTACAAATTGACAGCCTCTCTTCACTCCATTTTTCATACTAAAGAAGTCTGCAAATATTCTTAGCTCACATCATTATTGCTCATCAGTGATTCTAATTAGCTAAACAGGAGTTTGTCTCAGTCATTGATCATCATCAGCTTCTTGACAGTGCTGAATTTTCCCCCCTCCGCATATTCCAGTGGACTTTTAAAAATATATTTTAAGTATTTAACAGCTCAATTAATAAAGTTNTCTTATGGTGATTATATAGCTGTGTTTATAAACTATGTTTGTTAGCATCTTCCCCCTCCCCCCCCCAAAGGAGTGTTTGACCATCTCTCAGAAAATAAGGAAATGATGCTGCATTTATCTTTAGCAGTGCTNAGTTAAGCATTTCCTCATAGTCTAGTGTTTCATTTGTGAGAAGCTGTTAAAATTGTGCAAAACATCAAAAATGTTGTCCTGTTGTATAAATGAATAGAGTATAACACAGGAAAAAATTATAAGAGAAGTGTCAAGAATATTTTCTCAGTTTCTTTGTTTTTGTAGGAAGTTGAATCTCAATAATCCTTGTAGCTAAATGCATCTGTGTTAAACATTTAAAATAGGTAGTACTCATGGGAAAACTGATTGGAGCTTTAAACTTGTACAAATTGACAGCCTCTCTTCACTCCATTTTTCATACTAAAGAAGTCTGCAAATATTCTTAGCTCACATCATTATTGCTCATCAGTGATTCTAATTAGCTAAACAGGAGTTTGTCTCAGTCATTGATCATCATCAGCTTCTTGACAGTGCTGAATTTTCCCCCCTCCGCATATTCCAGTGGACTTTTAAAAATATATTTTAAGTATTTAACAGCTCAATTAATAAAGTTGTTTGAGGATTTTTTTCTTAATGTTTGTTACCCTTCTAAAAAAGAGGAGGTGATTGTTGCAATTCCTATCAAGTCTCACTTCAAGGTGCAACTGCAAATCCAAATAGTATATGGAAGTTTCAGTGAGTAGTACTACCTTTTGTGTCTGTGGGGAACTGTCCTGTAACAAGCATGGACAATGGTCCTATACGTTCAGGAAAAGCTACTGATAAAGTTGTATATGAGGTTTCAATTTAGGCTTCTGACAACATCCATTGTGTACTTGCATTCTGATAATTAGAACATTTTTCTTTAGCTGTGGATGGTAATGTGTGAAACTGTTCTGGGGTGCATTAATGCAGCCTGTGCTATCTAGGGAACCTGAAAGAAAAGCTCGTAAAGGAAAGAAAAAAATTACATAACCTTTTCCCAGTCTTATGGTGATTATATAGCTGTGTTTATAAACTATGTTTGTTAGCATCTTCCCCCTCCCCCCCCCAAAGGAGTGTTTGACCATCTCTCAGAAAATAAGGAAATGATGCTGCATTTATCTTTAGCAGTGCTCTGGTTTTTTTTTTCTCTCTGGTCTCAGACTTTATTCTTCAAACCCTTTCCATAGAACCATGTCCTAAAATCAGAGTGCTCCATAAATTCTTGAATATCAATAATACACCATAACTGGCTGTGCACACTTTTTCAGAGCAGTTTCTCCTTAGCTTGGTTCTTGGCTGGCTTATTCACTTTGTTGCTAAGGAAATTAGGAAAAATACACTAAAAAAAATTGCCCTCACTAACTGTAAAGTTCCTTAGGGCTGAGAAGCCTACCAAACTTAGCAGGTTTTCAGATCAATTAATGTGTTAGAAAACAAGTTTAATAATAATTTTCAAGTATTGATTGCGTAGTTGAGTTAGAAGGCTAGCTAATTACCTGGTGTTTGTTTGAGTCTTGTTTTAAGAAAGGTTGACTTTTTAAGAGAACTCATGGTTAGAGCTGGGAAGACAGTAGCATGTTGTGGATGGTAGATACAGAATGAGTGGTTAGAACATTTAATAAACACTTGAATTAAAATGGCCAGGAAAATATAATTCACTGTGGGAACAAAGAATGGATAGGGCTTGCCAGCCAGCAGTTAAAAGTCAGGATACCTCTGAGAGCTGGAGGCAATGCTATTCAGTGGTTCATGGGGCATATGTGTTTGTGCATTTTATGGTATGGTTCTTCCTATGTCTGAGTGTTGCTATTCTGAGTATTTTGTAGTAGGACTTTCATTGCCTTTTGTCTTCTGAAGCTCTTACAATTTTGGATCCACCAGTTGTGTGTGTGTGTCTAATCTTAAATTCTCGAGTTGTCTAGTTGTAATTAAGACCTGAGGGAATTTTGATTGATATAATGCTTAAATTTTAGACATAGATCCTTATAGGTTCATCACTTCCTCAGATTATGGTGCAATGTGCTTATTAGAGAGTGATACATTCCTTCCAAAATATTTGGGGTTTGGTTATTGAAACTACTATCTTTGAGAAAGAGTAGTTGTTGATAGCCATTAAGAACCCCACAGCAAAGTGATTAAGCATAAAGAGGTATTGATATTTTTGTACTGGAGTGGGTTTTGGTTCACGTAAGTTGTGGAGTAATGTGTAGTACCTATCAGGAGCAATGTGTTTCAGGAATGTGCACAAACTTCTGTGGTAAGTGCCCTACAAATAATCTATTCACAGAGTGTTTTTGCTTACTAGCTCCTGCTCTTTAAAGGTGTCTAATATCTTTTAGTACAAAGCATACACTTACCAGAAAGTTTTTTACCATTTTTAAAACCTGGCTGAGAATGTGAGTTCTGTTCTGTCAGCTATATATGTATTATAAGCAGGGTGGTGGATCAGTTTCATGAGCTGTCATGTTTTGAATCCTGTGTGTTGTTTTGGCTCTT
>VXBX01000610.1:0-24801 GCA_013400415.1 Scytalopus superciliaris | reverse complement strand
TAATTGTCATATATACTAAATAAGGTATAGTATATTATCTGCATACCATATATAATCTGTATTAGATACTTGGTATATTATATAATTATATCCAGCATACAATATATTAGGTATAATATAATGCATTATATTGCTTATAATATATAGATGTATGAAATATGTAAATCTATCTAAATGTGAGAATTTTAAATAAAATACTGTTATTATTAAACAAACTGCTTTTATTTTGTATTAGAGCAGTGCCTGAAGTCTCAGTGTGTTGTCACATCCTTGTGGCTGTAGCTGGGATGTGTGGTGTGTAATGTGCAGACACATCATTTTGATAAATCAGTAATGTATTGAGGGTCTTGGTGTGGGCCTTCAGTCGTGAGCTGCTTTTTGCTGACGATGCCACCCTCGTTGCTCACACAGAAGCAGCTCTGCAGCGCTTAACATCCTGCTTTGCAGAGGCTGCTGAGCTTTTTGGGCTGGAAGTCAGCTTGAAGAAGACGGAAGTCCTCTATCAACCTGCACCTCACAAAGTCTTTCACCATCCCCACATCACCATAGGCAAATCAGAGCTTAAGGCAGTCCAGCAGTTCACCTGTCTGGGAAGCATCATTTCCTGAGATGCTAAGATTGACAAGGAGATAGACAACAGGTTAGCAAAGGCATACAGAGCTTTTGGAAAACTCCATANCAAGGACTCCCTCAAACAACACCTCAGCCTTGGCCATATTGACCACCATCAATGGTCCGCTCTGGCCTCCCATTGGGAGGCATGGAGGCACACCATCTATAACGCTGCTGCTTCCTTTGAGAGCGCACGCAGGATCAGTCTGGAAGAAAAAAGACAGCACAGAAAGAACCGTGCCTCGCCAATACAGCCTGTGGAGACTTTCCACTGTGCCTTTTGTGACCGGACTTGCCTATCGCGCATTGGCCTTTTTAGCCACCAGCTTGTAGCAAGCGTGGGGAGAGCCCTTCCCAAGTCTTCGTTGGCGAAGCCCAGCCATGATGATGATGATGAATGTATTATTCCTGCATTTCTACCTTGTCCTTATTTGAAAGATGAAACACCTGACTAAAACATCTATAGGAATACATGTGCAGTAATGTGCTGTTAAGTAGGGTTGCCTGCCACGGCAACTTCTGAAGCTGAAGTGTGTATCTCCATGAGATTGCACTCTATGGTTTCAGATCAATTTCAGAAGCTGAAACTGTTAATTGACCAGAAATCTGAAATTGATGTTGTGATGCATTTACATCATCCACATGGAAGTGGAGAGAGGCTGGAAAATATAACTAGAACCTCAGAAAACTGGCAGGCAGGCAGGAAGAGTTTTGTCAGCAGGATAGAAGAAACCCTGGATATAACATACAAACGGGCTGCAGTGGTGTGGCCTCACCTTGAATATTGTGGACTGTTTTGGGAGCCACAAGGTAAGAAGGATATTAAACTCTTAAAGTGAGTCCAAAAGAGGGCAATGAAGATGGTGAAGGGCCTTGAGGGGAAAAGAGAAGGAAGAAAGATGTTATTTGTGTAAAGAATATGCAAATAGTTTGCTTGTGAAAATGTTCATTTTGACAGTAATGACAATGAATATTCTTTTCTGTAACGTACACTTCAAGGCTATATATTGCAGTCTGTGTGTTTGTTACATGTATTGCTGTGTATTGATTTTATCTAGGAAGGTAAGGTTACCCAGTCACGTATTCTGTTATTTTTCTCTTCCCATTCATGCATTATACAGAGATTTCAGTTACAACAATGTAATTTGTTGTAGGGTATTTATTTACTATGAATTTGAGTGGCCACCAAACAGCTGATTGTATGAATCAGTGTTGAGTAAGAGAAAAAAGGAAAGTAAGTGACATATTTCATAATTCAGCATTAACATAAGATGATATTGCTGCCAGAAACAACAACAAATCCCTACAAAGAGAACACAAGATCGTATTTTTTCTCATGTATGCTGCTTAGACTTTATCCTGACATGCTTAAAAAAACTTTTAAAATTGCTGTAAATTGGAGAGTATATTCTCCACAACTCAGCTGAGATCCATCTAGTTAGCTCATATTGAAAACTGAATGAGCTTAACTTGTAATGAGATATTTCAAGTGGTAGAAGAGTGTCCATTTTAATGGATATTACTGAAAATCAACTAAATTAGTTTGGAAACTTATGACTGAGGAGCAATATGGTCTTTAGTCATGTTTGTATAATCTAACAGGAGAGAAAAGTGTTCAGATATTCATGAGAGTGGGACCTGTGGCCTCAGAGGTAAAAATCAGTATAAATCATAATTTTTCAAAACTTCTGCTGTCCATTATCTTTGGAAGAGAGTGAATAAATTGAACTTCTGTGTACTTTAGTACATCTTCAGTCATGCACCTTTTCTAAATTATGGTGGTGTAATCATCAGCTTTATATACATAAGGCTTTTTTCCTGCCACAAGTTTATTGCGTAGCTTCATATTGTGTTAAACGTTTTGAATATGAATTATTGTTGAGAATTTAAACATGTACCGTTCAAAGTTTCAAACAAATGTAATATTTATTAAAGCACTTCAGGTTATTTTTGTGTATTACTGCTCATAAATTCAGTACAAAATGTATTGGAGTTTTCCATTGTACTTTTATTTGGTTGATTGCTACCTTTTGATCCTGATAGTCAGGACCTCATTTGGCATATAGATATATTCTAAATGCTCATTTGAAATAAGTGTCTAGATTCTTATACTTTTTTTCCTGTAATATTTGTTCTAGGCAGTGGCTCAAAACTCTTCTCAGTAGTTATGTATCCCTAATATATATGCATCACTTCTCCGTGTATTTCAAGGAAAATAATTTCTAATTGCTACATTTAAGTGGATGAAACACTGTCTTGGAATTTTAATTATTCTTCTTCTGAAGGCCGCTAGACATCTTGCTGCAGAAATGTTATTTCATTCTCCCTTTTCTATGGAAACATTTTTCACCTGTTGTATTTAATTTTTAATAATTGTGTATGTCTCAAAGTGATCACCAATGCTATTTTTTTCTTAAAAAGTCAGATGAAGTGTTTAGAGGAATGTATTAAATTTTTTAATTCAAACAATTTGTTTAGTGGATAATATGGGAACATACTATGGTGTTCTGCCATTCATGCAATAGATAAAATGTCTTAACCTGTTTTCCATAGAAGACAAAATTAAAGACATGTAAAAATAGCAGTAAACCTTTTCTATAACACTGTTAATTAATTAGGTTTCAATTTAGATCTGGAGGAACTAAAGCTAATCTTTTTGTCCTAGACCTTGTAACGTTTCAAAACCTTATCAACTGATTATACTCTAGAGGGGTTAAAATAGTACTAGCTTGCCTCATTATCTGCAGTTGAAAATCTTCAGCTTGCTGTGCAAATCTGTATTAAAGCCCCTTTAATGGATCCAATTGAAAGAAGTGTAATTCTACCTTCAGGCATTAATTAACACTAATAAATTTTTCTTAACTTTTGTACATGATTGTATTTTTCTTAGTAATAAAATGCCTTTGTTAAATTAAGACAAATGTATACAGATTATTGCCATCTAAACACTTTATTTCCAGTAGCACGTAAGCTTGATTATTCTTGTGTAATGAGGGACATGAGGATAATTTTGGTGATAAGGAGTTTGGATGAATGTGTCAGCAGTGATGAGATTATGCAAAGTTTATAAACTCTTTGCAAAAAAAGTTTGTCCAGTGAAGGAGATTTATAGATACTGCAGACAAAGTATGTTTGAGGACACTAACACTTCTTTTAAAGTTCATTTTACTGAATTTGTACATGAGAAAAGAGATCAGCCTTCAGTGGTGAAACCTGTGTTTTATGTAGCGCTTTTGAACTGCATCAGTGAATTATCATATGTCTTGCATCTTTCTGCTTTCCATCTTCTACTTAGTTTTCTCATAAAATTAAGGGAAAAAGATCTTGTTAAGGAGCTGATCTCAGTGACAAAGATGGGAAGGAAAATGTGTTATTCAGACAGTTGAAAGCTGCCGATTTTGATTTATTTATAAGACACTACCTTAAGTGGGTAGTATGATGACTAGGTCTAATATCTGTGGATTTGTTTGAAGAAATTAAGAAGCTGAAAATTACTGTGTACTCTTAGAGCTCACTACTGTCTTTGTGTGAATTCCTATTATGAATGCTTTTCTACCAGCTGAAAATGTATTTCTGTGAGGTTGCTTACTCCATTTTGATGAAGTTTTGTTCCTACTTAACTCTGCAAACAACCAGCTATATTGGGTGTTCCTACAGATGTACTGTAAATCCTTGCTTTACCTTGTCAGTAATTTGCCTGTGTAGCCATTCCTGAAGTTGTCTAAAGCTTCTGGATCTTTATAATTCAGCCTTGATATTCTTAGTGATGTTTCTACAAAGATAGCCTGAAATGATGGCTGCACTTGGATTAGACAGGAAAAAGTACAGTAAGTAAATAAATGTGATGCCTCTTGTTCTCTACCCATTACAGTAGTTCGAAGTGCATGATTTCTTGAATATTGAGCAGAATACTCAAGCCTAGCTAGGAGAGGAAGGTTGTCTTATGATGTCATTCATCCTCTTGGGAGCTACTGTCTAGTTTGGAAATTTCTTTTTCTTCTGGCTAATAGAGTTATAATGTAGCCAATGAAAGGTACAATAGAGTAGCCTCTTTTTTGTGACATAAAAGTGGTTTCTAAAGCACTTGGAACCTGCTTTTACTGTAGAAGAGATTAACTACTTAATTGTGTTCGGTATACTATTTCTTTACTGTAGTGACACCTTTTTTGTGAAGTTCTAAAGTCAGTATAGCTTTAAGAGCTGGATATGGATTTTATTCCCCCTTTAAGGATATTTGATGAGGAAGGTTTCTTACTGGAATACAGACAGATTTCCTCAAAGTTCAAGAAAGTGGTTGTGCTTTAAGGATCAAGTAGCAGAAAGAAGCAGGAGGTGCCATATGAGATTAGGTTCTGGCCTTGTGAATCTGCTGACAACACTTAGGAAAGAGCTTGTCAGAAAAGTTGATCAGAGCAACGGCTGTTCTTTATTTACTGCACCTGATCTGGCAGCATTGATGTATATGGGTGGAATGAAATACTGCTGTGTCAGGCGTAGATGCTAGTAGGTATTGATTCCTGCAGATCAAGGGTAGTCATGCACACTTCCAGAAGCAGAGAGTAACTCGCTCTGAGAACCTTGTATAAGCCTTGGTGGAAAGGAGAGCATAGGAAAAAAACACAAACCTAGTTTCAAACCTGTGGTTGTCCTCTTCAATGAAGATAAGAGAAAAGCTCATTTAGCAGATTGTTGGTTTTGATTTGAAATTCTCATAGAGAATAGGGGATAAAAAGGTACTTTGAATTTTCTGTTGCCTGATCTAGAAGGCCATGCTGCTACTTATTTTTCAAAATACGGCTGCTAATAAGAAAGGAACGAATAGTGAAAAAATCAATTTATTGGACAGTGTTTTACAGCACTGTGTTACAGGTCATATAGAAAATCTGATCTGTCTGAGTGGTGGGAATCACTAGCTGTGGCAAGACTGTCAGATTATATTGTCAGTGTTTGCTGTAGTTACCCTGAGAGCTGTTACACCCTCACTGGAGGAAAATGAACAGTTAATCTCTAAATGTAGTAGATGCACTGCTACAATACACGCTATGCTTGTTGGTATTGATGCTGCATGTATTACAGAGCTACAGCTTTTCTATTTTGATAAAATGCTGTCTCATTTCCAAATTAGAGTTGTATTTTTTTGAAAAATTGCCTCTGCTTTCCATCTTCTACTTAGTTTTCTCATAAAATTAAGGGAAGAAGATCTTGTTAAGGAGCTGATCTCAGTGACCTTTATAGTGACCTATATAGCCTTTATAGGGCAAGGAGCTTCTGTATTCCTTGTTTCAGAGGTGGAAAACCAATTGCACAGGTGCCAGAAACAGCATTTGGTTCCCTTGTTAATGTAAAAATGCTGCTGATGGCAGTGCTTGCTTGCACTATACCTGTGCAGCAGAAGGAACCAAGAGGAAGGGATATAAAGAATTACAAGGTATTGTAAGAAAAGATTAGTAAAGCTTTGTTTTAGTGGATGAGAGGAAGAATGTGCTGCAGTGGAATTATAAAGAGCAGCTTCAGTGGAAGGAGATAGTGCGCATCATAAAAATACTTCTGTCCATCCTGTGACCTACACAGTAGATTGCCGGTGAGAGATGGTTCCATTGCTGCTAGTGGAAGGGAGGTCCTGGAGTTGCAAGGGTGACACGCTCCATAAAGCCACAGTTTATTTCCACTGCAAGTTCAAATACTGAAAAATTCTGTTAGATGTTTTGATTAAGATAGCAAACTTTGCTAAAGGCACCAAATTAATCACATCAGACAAGTCCAAAGAGAGCTATAGGCAACATGGTGTTTGTAATAGATTGTGTTATTTGACTCTTCCTTAATCTATGGGTCAAGTGAGAATTCAGGAACAAGGCCGACTAATAGTAGAGGAGTAAGTGCATGGTCTCTACGTGGAGGATGAAGTCAGCTGCTCGTCTTTCTGGACATCATCTCTGTAGAGCCATTTTAGTTGATACTCTTAAAAAACAGATTTAAAGAATCTTCATGTTCTGTTCTACTTCATTCAGAACAGACCTGCCCTTTTCCTCCAGGCCATAAATGGCAGAAATCACATTTTAATGGACAGTCTTTTAAGAGTGTTTTTCCTTGTCTACATCTTTGCTACCATGTTTTATTTAAGGTCTAGTATTGGCAGAAATAGACATTCAGGAATTCTCATTAATTTTGGAAATGGATTTATAGGTGCCTGCTTGCAGATTCATACTTCTTTTTCTCATAAACAATTTTTGAAATTGTTTAATCTCAGGGAATCCTGGAAAGCAAGCGATCAGATGAAGAAACACAAACTAACTTCTGGTAGTATGAAAATGGAGTGAGCTCCCCTACTTCAATTACTGTCTATTTGTGTTTTTTTTTTTTAATCTAGATTGTTCTAGCAGAAGGTTAGATGTGAAAACCAGGAATTAACAATGGGATATGCACTCAAGATACTGTTGGCATGAGTTACATTTTAATTCATTATGTGTCAGTTGTTATTTTTGTTTGGTTTTTCATCCTTGTTAGGAGTCAAGTTCTAAGCTAAATAGCTGTGAATACAAGTATCTTCTGGAATCTGTTTACTGTAGAATCAGGTAGCACTGTTAGCATTTTACTTTTGCAGCAGTATGGATTTAAAAAATCACTTGTGGTTTATATCATAACTAGCTAGTGTCATTTTGTCTCTGGAAGGACACTACAGGCTGCAAAATGCAGCAGATGACTTTTATAGCATATGGTTACCTTTTCATGAATTATTTACGTAGAACTTCTGTTCATGCTACATCTGAAAATAATTAAAGAATCTAATGAATAGTCATGAGATGAAAGATAGTGGATTTCTTTTGTTCATTTTATTATTTTCCTTTGCTTTTTTTCCTTTATCTGAGAGGACTATGTGAGAATATGACTGACAATGTTGTTTGTTAAATATGCATATAAGTGCTCAAGTTCAGAACCATGAGTACTAATAAAGTTGTAAAAAACATAAAGAAAAATTTAAGAAACCTAAATCAAGGCAAGCTGTGACAAGTTACTGACGCATTTTCAGTGGTGTCTACTTATTGTTCAATTCCTGCTAGAAACAAATAGGTAAGATGGAAGGAGAGGAGAACTTAGGATTGTGGAAAGTCAACCTCAACTACTTGATGAGGAAAAAGAAATGATGAAAGGAAGTGTGAAAGTTCGGGTTGGCTCNTGATTACGTAAAGATGGGATGGAATACTTCCTAGATCTTGACCCTGGTTACCAAGGAAGGCCTACAAAAAACAACCCATCACAGGAAGGAAATAAGTAGAAAAAATGTTGAAGTAGAAATTTTTAGAAAAAGAAATTTTAAATAAATAATATTCCCACATTTAAACTTTAATAAAATTATTTCCTTCCTAAATTAATCTTTTTTCTGCTTAAGATGGCAGGATTTCATTAAGGTCACTGCAGGAAAATACTCCATTTCTTCATCAGTTTATGTTGATTTTTACTTTTTTTTTTTTCATGTGGTACATTAGAAGTGGACTACTGCACAGTGAAAGCTTCTGATAAAGAGTGCAATGAAGTACAGAACATAGAACCCTGAAAAGGCTCTGCCCAACAGTAACACGTCTAGAACATAATCATAAAAATGAATGCAGGGTGACAAAATTGACCTTTCTCAACCTGCTCTGGAGCAATATGTATTACACAGGTATTTTCATCCTGGAGTCCTTGGGCAGAGCTTAATGCAAGGTGCTGTTCATGTCCTTTTGGTAGTGGAAATCAACTACTTGCTCCTTTGTTGCAGTTGTAAATGGACAACTTAATATTGTTGTGCTGAGATTTGAGTTTTTTCATGAAGTGCTTCAGCAGCCAGTGTGTTGCTGTATTTCTGTAATGTTAGCAGCAGCATTGAAGAATATATGTCAGCTTTGTATTTTTACTAGTGTTTTCACTCTAGTTTGAGTTAACTTATTGTGAAGTAAAGCCTGCTCTTACCTGCAATTTGTGAATACATATAGAGGCAGGTATGCATGACTGATTTAGCAGTGCAGTCTGATCAGAGTTCAAAACACAGAGATAGAGCTGTTTTTTCCCTGCCTTGACCCCCAAAATATAGAAGTTTGGAGAATACTTAATTCAGTAACAGCATGTACAGCTGTTGTTTCATAGTTCTTTCTGCATGCTTTTTATTTGGCAGAGTAAAAATTCTTTCACTGAAGACTGGAATTTCAATTATGATGTCTGCAACATCAAACAGTACATAACTTCTGGTAACTGTATCCTAACTCATACTGTTTTTGGAATCAGACTCTTAGTGTTAAAGAATTATTTTGTCACCACTTCCACTGTCTCTATACAGTAATATACTGTCTAAATTTACAATGGGTAGAAATGGGATTTTAATTAAAAAACTTCCTTTTCATATCTGTTCACATAAAATACAGGTAGATAATTTTAACATCTTACTGCTGTGAAAAGACTGAGGTGTTAAGAACTAGGACAAAAAAAAGGCTAATTTCTCCTTTTGGTTTTGATCTGTCACATTCATAGCAGATTTCCTCAATTTTACTTAGTATGTGATTTTGCTCCCTCTTCAGATAGATATGAAGGTATTTAAAAAAGAGGTAACATTTGCCAGTAAGCAGTGTAACATTATTATGAAAAAAGAAATTGTATTGTGCTGTAGTGAAGAGATGCCATGGGAAAGAATAAAAATGAATTCTGGAATGACAGTCCTCTTAAACATCAAAAGGTCTCCTGCAGCAGGTCACAGTGTTTGTTTCTTTGTATATGCCTTGCCTGGAGCACTCTGGGCTCCAGCAGTATACAGGGGATACTCTGATTCTTCCCAGCTAAACAAAATGGTACAATCAGATTCTTTTGGTTTTCATTACAGAAAATTCACTTCTAGAGTACAGTTGTATTTCTTCAAAGTTTGTCTATGGAAAAACCTTTGAAAGCGTACTTTGACCATTTTAGTTATATGAGGCTTTTTATGGTTCTGGAGCAAGAAGCTGTCAAACATTGCTTTTGTCCTGTTGTATTCAAACAAGTATGACTAAATTACAAAGCGTAAGCAGAGATGGTTCTTGTGTAGCATCAGCCTGCCTTTATGGTATCTAGAAAAACACCAGTAGATACTGTGGGAATAGATGAATTCCTGATGAGCATTTTACCTGGCGAAATCTGTCAAAATAACCTCATGTAGGAGGTTGCCCCATGTGTTGACCAGGTATGTTTTTATTTCCTGCTACTTCACTTGGCTGCCAGAATAGGTTAGTCTTTTAGGAACACTGCTTGTGTTTTCTGCAGTAAAAAATCAGTATTTACTCTCTTTCTTGTATTACATAAGGTAATTCGTAGGCTGAAGAAGCAAAGTACAAAAACAGGTATACAGGTAAGGACAGATGATAATTTCATTGTCTGTGTCTCAGAGATTCTTTTTTATTACCCATATTTCTAGCCCGGCATGGGTCCCAAGTAATAGTTCTGGGTGTTTTCCCCTTTATAAGTACGTGAAATGAGCAGATATGAAAGTTCAGTTCATGTAGAGGATAATACAAAAGCATGCAAAGTGATAACCCAAAAGTAATGCTTTAGAACGTAACAGGATTCATTTCCATGCAAGTATAATTTACCTAGGTGATGTTTCACTACTGCTGCAGTAGATGACTTTGTCGACTACTCAGGTGAGTTTGCTGCTTAGTAATTGATGTGGTGTATTTGCCTTTTGATTAATTTAAAATGTTAAGTAGGTCAATTGTGGAGATAAGTAATTAGTGTGCAAGTTCTGATTCAGGATAATCTCTCTGATTATCCTGCAAAGTATGCAGAGTAAGTAGTTTATTGGAGTTGAAAATTTAATATCAGCAGTACAGAACAAATATTTGAAATAGTTAGTTGCACTTTTGTACCTTCATGTCACCATTCATTCTCTGAATTGCTGGAAAACATCCCATTCCAAATGTAGCCCAAGTATCTTTGATTTCATGTCGCAAATACACGCACACTTACTTAGTTTCTGCACAGTGTATAATGGAACTAAGAAGTAACATGATGTAGCCATGTACTCAAAAATTAGATCCTTAAAGAGCTGGAGTTTTTATGAGTGTGTGTATTTGTGAATTTTTAGCTCAGAGCCAATAGTCGCTTTCAGATAGGTGGAATTTTAGGGGGTGTTCTTCAAAATACAGACTTTGTCTTGATAAGTATTAAGCAAGTAATAATGAGCTGGAAGGAAGAATCAAAGGAGCTGCTTACTCAAATTCCATGAGGATCTCAGGAGTGGGAGTGCAGCAAACAAAATAACTGATGCTTTCCATAGTAATGTGGATTTCTTCCTTTTTAAAGATACAACAAAATCATCTCTGCCAGCAACAGTTCGTTCCTGTAACTGTAATAACATATCAGAAGAGAAAATGTTTTGCATTTTGAATGGTGAAAATATGACTTCAAATGTATTATTTTGTGTGCTTTTACCCAGCAAATTTTCATTTTCTTGTTCATGTCTGATGTACTTGTCTGTTAGATGTAGCCTTTAGATATCAAAACCCCTTACATATGTTATCAGCTCTATTGTAGATTAATCTAGAGGTATATCATCTTGTTGATAATTTTTTATGTTTCTGAACACATTTATTTTAGCTTGTGTATTAAAGGCAAAGCAGTGACATTTTTGTCCTGACATGAAAGTTTCATCAGTTTTGTACTACCGTTAGAGTGTCACTGCTTAGGAGGATGTTACAGATTAATGGCCTTTTGATTTTGGAAGAGATGGGATAAAACAGTATGTGGAATTAAAACAGACTCTTGGAGAAAAATGCAGAGTTCTAATATGCATTTAAGACTGAAGTGTTTTAGTATGAATGTCATGAGACTGGAATGCAAGTATTTATCACAGAAACTTGAAGCTCCTTTGTAATGCAGTCAGATTTTACTATATGTAGGTACGCTGAATTGTTGTATGCATTGAGCAATCTTGTATTATTTTCCTTGAGCTGCAAATTTAGCTAGAATTAATTCTCTTTTTACAAGTATTTTGTAACAGTCTTTTTGGTAGCCTCACTTAAAAGTCATTTCTAATTCCTGTCACAGATCCTGGAGAATTTTGAACTGAGCTCTGGTTTGATTTTTGGTGTGCTAGAAGTTTTCAAATTAAACATGATTCTACTGTATTCTTAATCCATAAGCACAGATAAAAGTTCTGAAAATGAGCTTCACTGAGGAATTTCCTTATTTATGTTACTATATCTTACAGTCATTCAGTTTTGAGTATGCAATTAAAACAATGCTTTAAAAACAATCTGTCAGATTTTTACATTTCATAGGTCTAAACCCCAGGACATGCATGCCCTTTTGCAATTGTTTTTTGCCTATGAACAGCTTTTTGCTATTTTGCTTTTTTTTTTAAATTTAAATAGACACTCGCAGTACAGCAGCAGGAAATAAACAAGTTAATGCACAGAAGAAATGCTGTGGAGGAGGAAAATGCCTGTTTGAAGAATGAATTCAGTACCTTGAACCAGAAATTTAAAGATAAAAGCCAAGAACTTAAGGTATATTGACTTGTACATCGTTTCTTAAGACTGTAGCTTTGAAGTAGTTCTTTAAGCAATGTCAGTCTTTGTGGCACAGAAAGTGACAAGCTTGGAGAAAAAATTGCCTTAGGCCTTGCTATACCTTACCATTTTCTCACATACCAACTCTGAGGAAGATGCTTTAAAGCCAAGAATCCAAGCTTTATAACTTTCAGATAAATAGTTAATGATGAAAATGGAGCAAAGAAAGTAGGAGTGTGAAGATGTGGCTTCTTGTAATTAGATTCTGATGGGACTGGCATTATTAATTGATAAAGCCGAGGTCTGGGAGGATATGTCTGTGTGGGTCTCAAAAATAGCTGGGGACAGCATCAAAGGCAGCTTGATCAATTAATGGGCTCTTTGCAAATGTGTACTCATCAAAGCTGTCATCCAGCTAAAAAATATGACCCTTCCACCTGCATGAAAGAGGCCAATAAAAGTACACAGGTGACCTTGGCCATCAAATATAGAAGAAGCTGCTGTGAGGGTAAAACTGCACAGTTTATATTTGCTGATTAGTTCTCACTTTTTTTGTTTATCGGCCCTTGTGGTACTGTTCTACAGGACACTGAGGAGTGTGCACAGAAGAAGGAAGAGCAAAACAGACTGGTTATAAAAAAACTGGAGGAGAAAAATAAGGAATTAAATATATGCTGTGCTGACCTGCTAAGTGACCTGGAGAAACTGAGGAAGCAGGAAGCACAATGGAAAACAGCAAAATCTGGCGATGATGCTAGAATAAAGGTACGAATTGGAATGGACTCCTGGATGTTATTTCAGAATTAACTTCTCCAGACATTTCACTCCAAGTTATTTTCTTTAAATAGCAAGTTATATATTCAAATCTACCAGTGGGGACTTGCATTCATTTACATTCCTTCACTTAAGACCCACAGCTTTTTAAAAATTGATGTTGCAAAGCAGGAATCTGACTTCAAATGGTAATCTTAAAATGTAATCATTAAAAAGTAAAAGATACTGTACTTTAAGATAATAGAGACATATGTGTGAAATAATTAAAGCTTAAAAGTATTATCACCTTTTTTTCTCAATGTGTAATTTACATACCTATAATTTTGTTGCAGTGTTCTTCATATTTTTCATATTGAAAGAATACTTTAAACTTCAAGTGTAGTTTCAGATAAATTGTGTTCTAGGCTCCAAAGGTCTCCATTTTGTGAGAGGACTTACTACTGCTTTTAATATATTAAAAAGTTATTTTTGGTGTTTATGATAAAAAAGAAATAATTGAATACATGTTACAGAATATTTTCCCTTGTATTTAAATTATACTTTTTGTTGTTTGCTTGTGAAAAGGGGCTAGTGTTTTTTTAATTCCTCTAAGAAATAAGCCACAAACATTGCATCTTAGTGTTTGACAGCTACTTATATACAGGTCTAGGTAGTGGATTCTTACTATTTACGTGACTAATGTACACTTAAAGTGCTGTGTTCTTTTACAATATTGAAGTACATTCAATGTAGTAACTAATTAATATCTTACCCAGAAACATTCTTTTTTCTTGCATGAGCAGTTCAGTTGTTTTGGTGATGCTTCCAATTGCTCTGTTGATGGAAACCCTTTGTAAAGAGTTCCATTCAGGTCTGTTAATGTGGAAAGTGAAGTTCTTGCCAGCTGAATGCTTCGGAGTGGTTATCATGAAGGGGTTATAGAATTCCTAGGGCACGAAATGTTTTGTTGATACTTGGAACAGAAAAATCTAGTGTGTGGTAAACCAATGTAATAACTTTCAAGTTGTCAAATGTAGTGTTTGTAATATTACATAATTTATTGAATATCTGTTACCCATACCTTCAGTGAGCACAGAATAATTTTTGTGTCTCTGTCTTTCTGGCTGATGAGGCACACTGATCAGAGCTGGGTGATTGCAGGGATGGGAATTAGTAAGGTTGATGTTTTGGACTGGTGTTATGAGCGGTCAAGGTGATGTTTAGAGTGTGATGGAGGTTACTTCTGGGGTTAAGTGTTGCCTGAGCCAAACAAGTATGTCACACAGCTGGACTTTCTCTTTACAAACATGAAAGAACTGATTAAGAAAATAATACTGGCAGCCTGAGCTATAGTGACCATGAAATTGTCAAGACCAAGACCCTGAGACAATGAAGGAAGAAGAGCAACACAGTACATACCTGGAGTTTAGGAGCAGAGTTTTCAGCTTGTTCAGAGAACTGGTAGGTGGAATCCCATGAGAAGCAGCACTGAAGGGTAAAGAACTAAGGAAAAATTACCAAGTCTTCAAAGACATCTTCCTCTAAGCCCAAGTATGGTACACTGATGCTCAGGAAAACAGTTGGATGTATCAGGAGACCAGCATGGCTAAACAGAATTAATCACCAAGAGTGGGTGTGGAAAACAGTATTCAGGAAGTGAAAACAGTGAAAGCTGTAGAGGAGGAGTTCAAAAGCATTGTATGGGCACTCAGGGACAGTGGTATGCTAACCTACCTACGGTTGTGTAATGGCTGGCATAACAAGACTCTTGCACTGTTATCAGTGAAAGACTGAACAAGTAAAATGGGGACCTGTTGCTGAAATGGAATGATGAATTAGTGACAGAAGGTAATAGATACAGCAGAGGTGCTAAATATTGTCTTTGCTTCAGACTTCTCCAAGATGTCCCAGAAGTTTGTGCGTAGAGACAGGCTTTAGTAAGTAGTCTGGTGGTAAGTGGTGTGCTGTAAGATCTATCATGGACCTTTCTAGTTTAAAGTCTTTATCAGTGACCTGAAAGAGGGGACAGTGGGCATGCTCATCAAGTTTGTAAGTGTCACCAAACTGGGGTGAAGTGGGTGTGCTTGAAGGCTCTGCTGCTGTCTGGAGGGACCTTGACAGAACTGGGCCAACAGAAGCCTTAACCAGGATTAATGTCTAGTCTTCCTATTGGAAGACAGCTCTACAGCCAAACAGGGGTCAGGGATTTGCTCTAGGGAACAGCTCTGGGCAGTGGCGGATAGCAAGCTGCATTGGGGCCACCTGTGTGCACCCAGGCAGCAGCAACGGCCAGCAATGCCTAGAGGGGTATGAACAGGGCATGGCCCAAGAGCTTAACGCCCTCTGCTCAGTACTCTAAATACCACACCTCTTTTTGGATACTGTTTTGGGGTACATTTGCAGTACTGAAAGATATCAGTAAACTGTCTGAAGGTGAGACAGTGTATCTGGAGACTTTGCTTTGCAAGGAGAGACTGTGGGATTGGGCTGGTTCAGCTGGGAGAAGGGATGGCTCTGGCCTGGGACCACCCAACAACGTCTCCAGCACCAAGAGGAGGAGTTGGCGGAGATGCAGTCATTCATTACATCTCTGTGTGGTGGAATGGTGAAAGGCAGCACAAGCTGAAACAGGAAAACCTGAGGCTGGAGATAAGCCTTTTTCCCAGGAGGACAGCCCAGCAGAGGGGCGGAGGCCCATGGAGGTTGGACCATCTCCATCCTTAGATTTCAGCCCTTGACTTTGAGCAGCTTGGCTGCCTCTAGTAGTTGAACCTGCTTTAGGCAGGGACTGTGACGTTGTGAAGTTTCTGCTAGCCTATGTGTCTATAGGTCTGATGCCCCAGGTTATGCGTCCGCCTGCCTCTGCCTTTTTCCCCCCCTATTGGGTTGTTAGGCAAATGACTATACATCTTTGCTAGTGGAAGTTAGGTGAAGTTGTCTAACAAGACTACTGCAAGTATTGAGAAGCAGGCTAAACTTCCTGTCTGCAAGAGGGAAATGTATTTGACCTCTAGGAAGTAGCAATATGTTGTCTCATCATTTTTATCATTTTATCAATAATTTGTACAATAATAATTTGTAAGGATAGATTTTTGTAGTTCATCACTGGCTTTGCATATACTCTTCCTGTAAATATTTTCTTGAAAATTTGAGTTTCAGTTTGAATTAATTTCTCGCTCTGATCCTGACATACTTCATTTCTCTAAGTTGACTTGAGAATCAATATTGGATGCCAGATTTGCGCTTAACAGGATGCTTGTAAGCAATAAAATGTAACATTTTTTGTTTCTACAGAGGTCACATACAATGTTGTCACATTACCCAATATTAGGATTCAGTTGATGTTCATATATATATATATACCCCCCAAAATAACATGTCCCTAAAATGCTTTTAAAATGTAATTTACAAGCAAATTCAATAATGGAATTGTGTTGGTGTTCTCAAGTGATTGTGAAAAATAATTGTAGATAAAAATAATTTAAATTTAGAAATGAAAACCCAGTTCTGCCTTTCAGCCTTGAGTTTAGAAGTTGAATCAGCATCTTTGTGTGTTTTTCAGTGACAAACACTATATTTAACAGTATTATAGATGATGTATACAGACAGTATCCATGTTAGTCTCCTCTATCAGAAAGAATAAAATGAATCCTTAACAATATGAGAATCGCAACATTTTCTTTAAAATGTGTGTTAGATGATAGAAATGCTAGATCTAAATAACAGATTGCTCCTTTGGAAAAGTGCTTACTGGTGGGTTTTTTGGTTTGTTATTTGGGGTGTTTTTTTAATTCCTAGTTATCACAGTACTATAAAAGTTTCCAAAATCTGAAGGTGGAAGCTTTCAAAGAAGCAGCCATCTCTGTCTAGAGAAGCCTGGGATTTTTAGTTCCACTGAAAAAGGAGAGTTTTATTGAGTTGGGACCTTGAAAAATTACTCTCTCTTCTGTCATAATATATAGCAGGATAAAAACATGAAAATAAAGCTACTGTCTTTGAAAGTGACTTTCAAAGGGTTTGAAGTTACAGATAACAAAACCTTAGTGTTAATTTATAGTGAGTCGATAATGTGCATGACTGTGCTGCCTCCTTTCTTATTTTTGCTATGCTTTTCATGTTTGAATTTCTTTTAAATTCACTTTTCCTTGTACTGCGTCTTTCATGAATAGGCATTTTCTTTCTCATACAACTGAATTACTCAGTGTTTTGACTTCCTATGTTTTAAATAGCACTTTATTAATATCCTTTAAAAGATTGAATTCTAAACAGTCCATATGTACAGTTTGAAATGGTCTTTAATTTAAAAACCCCGATTAGGAGAATTTGTGCTATGTAAATTTTGAGTCTACGTGTTTATACAGTGAACCTCTTGGCTGCTGTATCAGCAAAAAGGCAATGTAGTAAATTCCATGTCATGTTAAAAAATGGAGATACTCAAAAATTGAGTGTAAAACATTGTAAGTTATTTTGTGATTGAAAATGTGATGTTGACAAAAAAACTCAACATGACCCAGCAATGTGCACTTGCAGACCAGAAAGCCAACTGTGCCCTGGGCTGCATCAAAAGCAGCATGGCCAGCAGTCTAAGGGAGGTGATTCTGCCCCTCTGCTCTGCTCTGGTGAGGCCCCACTTGGAGTGCTGCATCCAGCTCTGGGGGCCCCAGTGTAACAAGGACATGCAACTGTTGGAGTGAGTCCAGAGAAAGGCTACGAGGTCCATAAGGGGAGTGGAGCACCTCCTCTATGAAGGCAGGCTGAGAAAGTTGGGCTGTTCAGCCTGGAGAAGAAAATACTCCATGGAAACCTCATAGCCACATTCCAGTATCTGAAGGGGGCCTGCAAGGAAACCAGAGAGGGTGATCAGGGTCTGTAGTGATAGGACAAGGAGTAATGGGTACAAACTGAAGGAGGGGAAAGTTCTGTTTGTTATTAGGAAGAAATTCTTTACTTCGAAATTGAATGATGACTCATAAATTGGGTGCATCAGATAGATAGCTTGAGACTTATCAAGAAACAAATGGTTTTCCTACCTGATTTACTTGTGAATTTTGCTATTTCCTCATACCAATGTTACTGTTGTTAGCAGGACTTAGTTCTTACGCAGGTTCAAAGAATTTGGTTGTAGTACACTTCTGATACTTCTAAATACTCGCAAGACATTTTTATGCTATTTTAAAGAGAGAATTAATTATTTACTTTTAAGTTATAGAAACATTTTTATAATTTTAATACTTGAGGCATCATTACTAAAGGGGAAAAATGTGCATTTTTTATTTCTTTAAGTCTGTATGTAACGGGAAAACTAATACACTCTTGGCAGTAGATTAGGGATGCTATTCTACTAGGAGGCTTTTATTTTAAATTATTGATGATCCTGGAATATCTGCCTTACTGAGAACAAGTGATTGCATCTGTGACTAGCGTAATACCAAAGCAGGTCTAAGCCTGTTGCCACCTTCTGAAACTCTTTCTAGATAATGCTGTAATATTTATGTTTCCGTTCTTGCCTCAGCACACTCTGTGGAGAATAGTCATACCAAGCTTCTTAAAGACTCGTGCACTCTTCTGAGGGACTCTAGCAAGGTTTATGTAGAGATCAAGGTCTTGCTTGAGTAAGCTGCCTTGCTGATATGTTTCCTGGATACACCTTCAGAATTTGCTAACTAACTTATACCGTAAGGCTTATGAAAAAAGGCAAACCCTTGCTTGGTTGCATTGTTTAGTGAACACTTCCAGAAATGCTATTTCTTTTCCTGAAGAAACTGTGTGTGTGTGGCTAGCCATCGCGAACGACGATGCTTTTTATGCCTGCGCGAATGGATTTATCACGTGGAGCTCAGCGTGCGCGGAACTGGCCCCACCCCCTTTAGCCCTGGGACACTCTAAGCCTTGGCCGGGGCAAGCCCGGACGAAGTTGGCAGAGCGAGACCCGCAGGACTCGAACCGGCGTCCTTCCGAGAAGGAGCACGGATCCAGGGGCGGCGGCTTTACCCACACGGCCACAGCCGCCGGCCCTGAAGAAACTACTTGCACTGAATTAGCAGTACAAAACCAGAGCAAATTTAAGCAGTCTCAAAAATGAAACTGTGTCTATGATTCTTAGTTCATATGCACAGTATTGTGAATTTTTTTGAAAGCCTAAAAGAGTGAATGCCTTCTTTTTATCTTTTTAAAGAGTTTCTACACAAAAAACCCGAGGTTTAATCAATTCAGTGGTTATATAGGATAGTATTTTGCAAAATTTGATTTGGGATTCTCCTTCCACATCCAGCTACAGAGTTAAGGAAAACTTCTTAAAGAATAGATGGTCACCTAAAATTGAAAATAGGCCTTTTTTTTCTAGTATTTGACATTTTTCATACAAGCACATATACCTCTATGTATTTGCTTAGACCACAGTAAATGTATGTGTGTATGTATATGCACATCCATTTATCTATATACATAGGTAACATACATAGTAGATCTCAACTATTTCTTATACATTAATGCATTTAAAATGTTTTCTTTTCAGAATTTGGAAACTGATTTAGTAGAGACGAGAGAACACATGAAAGAGTTGTGCAGTATATGCAGTAACTTGTCGTCTCAGGTAGCTGTGAAACAGGAAGAACTCTTCCAAAAGGATTGTGATGTGGTCATAGCTAAGTAAGTATTTTGTAATTTCATTACCTTTAGGTCTAAATCTTCTCAAAAAAGACTACTGTTCCACTTACAAAGCAGTATCATGCATTAGAGGTAATTTTGTGCAGCAATTTATTTTCATATCATTCTGTTCCACAAGATGTAAGGCTTTTCGAAATGTACCAGTTTATGTAGACTCATTTTGATGTATTTTGACACTTGGTCTATCTTGCCAGTGTTTGAGGAGGGATAGTCTTAAAAAATTACTCTTCTGTAATTAGCATTGGGTCAGAGAACTACCACACTCTACTGAAAGTAATGAAATAACAATATGCTTAGTGACATAAATATTAATTAGGGAGGATAAATGCCCTAAACTTTGAAAAGCTTTAAGCCTAAGTTTAACTTTTTAATTAGAGTAAAATCTGACAAGTCAGCAAACTTCTACATAGGCCTGTGCTAAAGGTTTAAAGTGCAGTGATTTAAACTTTATCTTAGGTCTTGCACACTATTCCTTTACACTGAATCTGTAAGATTAGTGCTTTATTATTTGAGTCTTGGAAAAGAAATGAAGGACAGAATGAATTATATGCATTGACTAGGATACTGAATTACTCAGAATGAAGGTAATGGCAGAAGACAACTGGCAACTTCAAGTGGATTGTCAAAAAAGTGTCCATTTTCTGCTTTTTAGTTTTAGAGGCATACACAGTGCTTCACTTCTATGTTAGACAAATAGTATTTCCTTCAGTATTCCTTAAAACTGAAGAACTGCATTTGGGATGTAGAAATCATTGGTATGGATACTTGTCTTTGCTTTCCAAGCAGAAATAATCTTTCTGTAGGGAGATAGTATCTAAGTTTTTTTTGGAAAACAAACAAAAACCCACAAAAAAACCCCAAAAAAACCAAAAAAACCCCACAAAAAACAAAAACAAGGAATATTTTTGAGTTATATGACCTAAATTATTGTCGTAGTATCTATTGAAATCTTTGCAAAAAAAATTGTTTGGTTATTTCCCTGCTTGAAATGAATAAATACCAGCTGTGTCTTAAAAAGTCAATAAAAATAGGCAAGTTTATTGGGAGATTGTATTGAAGGAGTCAGTCAATGGAACTCATGAAATTCAGCAATGAACTAATACAATTTATTTCCTGAAATTATTCTCAGCAATATATATGTATGTGTGAGAGGACTAGGGGCAGCAGAGAAGACATTTTAAAGCTGGGTAGTCAAGGTAAGAAGAATTACTGCTTCTGGTTTCAGTTTAGGATATTGCAGCCTGAGTTGGCCAGATTGTTAAACTTCAAATTTCTCAAAATGTATTCTTTGCTATTCATTGCAAAACAACCTCTTAGAATTTGTCACAGACATCTCATTTAAATATGTAATTAAAATAAATACATTTTTAAACATAAAGTCTGAACTCAAGGTAATAAAAAGATGGAGAATGTGCTTATTTTAAACTGTTTGAAGTCTTTTTCTATATGTTATTCCATATAACCAACCTTCTAAGTTTATGGAAGAGAGTTTGTAAACCAATTATATTGTTTTTCTGTGTANAGCTAGCAATACATACTGAGAGTTTCAAATATTCTGTATTTTTATAGTACTGTATATATCTTTATATATTATATATATAATTAATAATATAATTATATAATTATAAATATCTTTATAATACTGAAATTTCTCCTTTGCTTCCTGAGATGTCAGCATATAGAAAAAACTATTTTTCTGTTGATTCTTAATGAAAAACAAAAATCAAACTATTACAAGCCTATGTAGACAAAAGACAAACTCTTATTTAAGCTAAAACAATAGCTTCAGAGTTAAAGGAAAAAAATCTGAGGAGAAAATGAAGTCTTTACATCTTCTCATCTTCCTAGGCCAAAATCTTAGGACTGTGTTGATTTTATGATTAAAGCATTTAATTTTTTCCTTTTTTGTAACTTGTTTTAATTCTTGTTTAAAACTTAGTCTTACAAAAGTACACAGTGTAGTTAGATTCTCCTCCCCATTCCACCAGGGACAGGGAGTGGGGCATTGGGAGAGCAGCTGCATGGTGCTTAATTCCATTAAACTTAAACCACAACACTGCTGCCTTCCTACCTTCCCCACCCTCCCTTTTTTTTGCAAACAGATCAGGAACACAGTTGTAATTACTAGAAACAAGCTCTGGAAGAAGAAAGGAAGGAAACAGGCTTCTTTCATTTGGTTCCTTCTTTCATATGGAGCATAGACATGTTGCCTAAAATTGCAGGAAAAACTTTTGAGGCAATATTTATCTGGGTAAAGTAGAGGGTAGTTCTTTACTGAAAAGTTTTTCAGGTTCACAAAGTACAGAGAGAGATGTGTGCACCCAGTATAGGGCTCTTACAAACTTACAGCACTACTTGATTAACATAACTAGTGGTTACATCCAACCCAAGAGCCCTTTACCCCTTGTGCTACTCCCAGAACTGCCCTGTTGGAACACCTCCAAAGGTCCTGGGTCTTCTGTCTCATTTTGACTACAATATGTCTTGTTGTTCTAGTCCTGGTTCATGTGTCCCAAACATGATATGCTGGCTGCTATCTCACCCTTGAGACAGCAATTCAGGAATGTGGCACAGAGTTAAAAAGTGTTAGTTTCTACCTCAAATGTGAGAAACTATACAGCTATATAAAAATCTACAAGTCTATAGAATTCCAAAGCATCAGACAGATTCAGAAAAATACACCTTCTGCTGACACTTTGATTATATTGCCCAAAATGTTTACAGTAGTTGCAAAATTCAATTGAAAAAGGAAGTCTCCAAGGGTCTACATATGCATACTGGNCTACTCTCTGCTGTCTGCTAATCTTTCTTAATGAACTTCAACTACAAGCTTCTTGTTGACATTTCTATTATGAAAAAAGAAGGCTTAAGCTATTTGGGTCATATTTCATAAAATTCACAGTTTCAGGCAGCAATTTTCTCCTCCCCATTCCACCAGGGACAGGGAGTGGGGCATTGGGAGAGCAGCTGCATGGTGCTTAATTCCATTAAACTTAAACCACAACACTGCTGCCTTCCTACCTTCCCCACCCTCCCTTTTTTTTGCAAACAGATCAGGAACACAGTTGTAATTACTAGAAACAAGCTCTGGAAGAAGAAAGGAAGGAAACAGGCTTCTTTCATTTGGTTCCTTCTTTCATATGGAGCATAGACATGTTGCCTAAAATTGCAGGAAAAACTTTTGAGGCAATATTTATCTGGGTAAAGTAGAGGGTAGTTCTTTACTGAAAAGTTTTTCAGGTTCACAAAGTACAGAGAGAGATGTGTGCACCCAGTATAGGGCTCTTACAAACTTACAGCACTACTTGATTAACATAACTAGTGGTTACATCCAACCCAAGAGCCCTTTACCCCTTGTGCTACTCCCAGAACTGCCCTGTTGGAACACCTCCAAAGGTCCTGGGTCTTCTGTCTCATTTTGACTACAATATGTCTTGTTGTTCTAGTCCTGGTTCATGTGTCCCAAACATGATATGCTGGCTGCTATCTCACCCTTGAGACAGCAATTCAGGAATGTGGCACAGAGTTAAAAAGTGTTAGTTTCTACCTCAAATGTGAGAAACTATACAGCTATATAAAAATCTACAAGTCTATAGAATTCCAAAGCATCAGACAGATTCAGAAAAATACACCTTCTGCTGACACTTTGATTATATTGCCCAAAATGTTTACAGTAGTTGCAAAATTCAATTGAAAAAGGAAGTCTCCAAGGGTCTACATATGCATACTGGGCTAGGGCTTTGTTTCTTGTGCATTCACAACTTGCTCTGTTTTGTATATCTGTCAATTTGTTAGCAGGAGGGTTTCTTCAGTTTAGTGGCAGAACTGTCCTTAGACAAAAAGAGAATTGTTTTCTTCAGCAAATTGTGAGGTCCAAAATTTTGAAAATGTCCTCCTATGTAACTCTGGCCCTACAGATTAAGTAACAGGTGTTTTTGAAAATACTGCCTTGTGTCAGTAAAAATCTGCTACATACGTTTGAGGTGTGAAAGATAAATTTTCTAAGACAGTGAACAAATAATATTTATAGGATCAATCCTGCACAATGGTGTCTTCAGAAAGTCACTACCTTTCTTTATTGGCTTTATTTTTGTAAATCATTCTTGACCTTTCTGGGTTTAATTTCAAATTCCTGAATTAGCTGTGGAATGCGTTTCCTGGTTATATTTTTCATGTTTGCATTCAGAACAGATTTTCTGGACCTGTTTATAGAGTCCCTTGTAGCCTTTCCGTTCCTGTGTTCTCAAAGAACATAAAATCTTGCTGTAGGATATAGAACTTTGTGGTCTAAACACTTGTTGGCCTGAGTCTCACTGATGTAGGACTCTGGCAGAACTCTGAACATCAAACTGGACAGGTTTGTTTGACTCACTGAGACTTGACCCTTGCTGTCACAGGTATCCAGGAAATGTTAAACTGTTGCAACTATAGTAAGCGCTATTCTAAAATGAATTGGAAGTTCTTGCCCCTGTGTTTTTAGTGGAAGTGTGGGCTGTGACTTCATTCCTTTGTTTATAGTCCAAATCTATCCTTGATGATTTTCCAACTACTTCTTTCGTAATACTATTGCTATTTTTATCCCCCTTAGTTCTCATTCTTGTCAAATGTGAGTGCCAGAACTTTCTCTACCCTAAATAGTATTCACTCTTAAATATTGTTATTGTCAGGACAAGGTGTCAAATTTTTTGAATCTTACTGCAGTCTGGTACGTAGTGTTTCATGTAGCATCAACTTTGCAATGCTGAAAGCAAAGTCTACTAAAGGTACTGTAACAACCATCTTAGTTTAGTGGTTGAAATACTTCAGTAATGCTCTTCTATTTTGATTTGAGAAAGACTTGGCTTTTTTCATACGGATACCCATTTTTGTTATTTGAAGAGTGCAGGTAACTTTTTGTAAATTTCTTCATTTCCCATTGTATTCATCTTGAGATATTATACTGGAGACAGAGATTTTTTTTTTTATTTCTCAGTATTACCTAGTCACTTCACTCTTAAATGGAGTTAAATACTCTTAGTGTATCATAGTGTGTTTGTTTATGGGGAGTGTAGGCATGATGGGGAAAAAGTAGAGGTAACAAGTGTTTCAGTCTGGGCCTTAGCTGATAAAATACTGTTTTTTTCAAATACTACTGCTGGTGGAGACTTTTTTCTTGAATTTGTGTTTGTTTAGAATTATAGTATAACAAAATATTTTTATCAATATGTGCTTATATTTGCATACATATATTTTACTTGTATATATTCACATATATTTTATA
>VXBX01000608.1:6441-23832 GCA_013400415.1 Scytalopus superciliaris | reverse complement strand
ACCTAGGGTTCAGTGAGTACTAGCTCTTCTATCTTATTTGAAAGAATTTAAAAAACAAGAAATCTGCATGAGAAAGACAGAAAAAAGAGTCTTTTGTGAAATTCCAATAGAGATTTATGGCTGTTGAATTTTTTTTTAATCTTAATGCTTGCAAGGGACTTGTCTTCCACTGATGATCAGCAGCACGCAGAATACTCCAAGACTTAGTTTAGACTTTTTATGCAAGTTAATGCCACATAACTTGCAGGATCATTGGTTCTCACCTCAAAATCATTAAAGTTAGAAGTGATGCCAAAGCCCTTTCTCTTTTGTCATATCATGTAAGTGTAGGAAGAGGGTTGAAAACCAGTACTCTAGAACATGGCTGAAAACATAACATGTATTAGCATGATTTGTGGTGCCTTTTGGAAAGAATAGAAATAAGAAAGTTGGAGCAGATTGCCTCTGCAAACAAATATCAGACACATTGAAAACTAAAGCAAAATTCAGACACCAGATAGAATTTACAAAGAGAATAAATGCTTTAAATTCAAACCCCACATTAGGTAAATTTGTTCCCAAATTTTAATGTGCTTTGTTTCTTATCAAAACAAAATGAAAACCCCACAAACAAACAAAACAAAAAAATACTCAAAAACCCCAAAACAAAACAAGTAAAAACAAAACCAAAGCACACAAACAAAAATCCCAGAAGTATTCACTTTTTATTCCACTTTATTTTCATTTCACTTGGTAATTTACAAAAACAGATAGTTTAGTGCATACAGCTAGTCATAAGAAAATGTGTTATAAAAGGTGATACTGAGTAAAATATTTCTGCTGCATTTAGCTGACACTGTAGCATACTGCTTAACATGAACTTAAATGTCAGAACACATTTGCTAAGGGGTAATACCTACCTAAGGATAAGAATTTAACAGTCTGGCTTTTTTTTTAAGTTCCCCCTTCCTGTAGTCAAAAGTAGGCTATATGTACCCAGGAAGATGTTCATATCAAAAAAGAGTGTGAAAAATAAAGGTGCCTAAATAAGAACACTATTTTAATTTTCAAGTACTTTTCAGGCTTTGACTTATTTATCCTATTCTAAACTAAGCAAAATCTTCATCACTACCATCATCACAATGCTCATTAGAAGAGATGAGAGAAATGTACTCTGTAAGTACAAAAAGCATCAGAATATGAGCATCAGCATATTAATCACCATAACTAAATGTATGAAGCAATCCTCATGTTTCTCTCTCTATAATGATATATTATTATGTAAATACAGAATGACATGATGACAAGAACTTCTTCTGGAGTTTTGGAAATATTCTCTATTTCCCAGGCATTTTCTTCATTTGAAACAGAGTTAAAAGTACAATTTATGTTCTCCATTCTGCAATTAGAACTTCAGAAAAATGTGGCAAACTGTAAGAACAAAGACTGTAGCTATCCACTGCCATTAATGAGAAAAGAGTGTATTGTAGCCAGACGCTTTCATTAAAAGTTTCCCCATCTCTCTACGTGTGCAGAGGTTACTGCTCTTCTGCAGAATTTATTGACGATGGAATGACAGTTTGAAATATGGATTTGAAACACTCTTGTCTTCCTAAAAGATAACAGTTCAGTGGAAGGCTCTGCTCTTCATCAGCTTCCTAAATGCGTATGGGGTCAGCTTAGTGTCAGTCATGATTCATCTTGTAAAATTTCATAAGTTTACCCTCACAACAACAAAACCATGCACCTGATCACAGTGACACACACTAAGCTTAGTGACCCCTTTCAGTCAGGTCTTTGTAAGAGAGGTGAACAAATTAAAAGTTTTGCCCTATCCTCATCTTTTCTCTTTGAAGTTCTTCTGGTCCCTGACAAAAATTATTTCTGCATTTCATTTTCACTGGAGTTCTATGACATTTTTCAATACCATTTGGGGGGACCTTAATCTTTTAATAGGAAATTTGCCTCTAACGACATAACTAAGCACAGAGATGTATTTAATCTTCTTAACATTTCAGTGAAAGCTGAGGCTTCTTTTTGTCTTTATTTCTTTTTTGAAAGCATTTATTGTGTGCAGAAGAGGCAATAAAGCAACACAACAGTACTAAAAGGTACTCAGTTTGTGGAAGAGATGAAACAAAGCTTACAGCTACATTAGACTAAAAAGCAGTCTGTCAAAAAATCTCAAAAAAGTGCCCTTTTGACAAAATGAGTTCATCATGTAAGTGACCACTTTGAGTAAGATACAACTGAGTCTGCAAATCAGCGTAATGTACTCATCTGTAACGTAATCACCTATTGCTTATATACCTAATTTCAGTCTCTCAGCCTGTTCTGATGGTTTCGCTTGTTTAAATTTCATCACTGTTTAGATAAAGCCTTTTCCTTATAACTTGTCTTTCCTGTACCTATGAAATAGCTCAGATCTGCTACAAATTTTGGGTCTATTTTTGGAAAGTTATAAGAATTAATCAATTCATAATTTTATCAAGTTCCAAAAATAGCCACATTAAGGAAATCATGTATTAAAGAGGAAAGGATTAACAAAGCTTAATATTCACCTTACAGAGATGAGATCACCGTAATTCCACAGAAAATGTAGAAAAGAATGAAAAAAATCTTTCTACAGAAAAAGTGCTAACAACCAGGGTACAGTCCAGATTTTGAACAAGCATTCATCTCATGAGATACAGACATGGCAAGCTGTTCAGAGCAATTAGGTCTAGTGTGCAAAACTACTTCATGTGTGATATTCTGAAGGAAAAAAAAATATTTATTTTAGTTTTAGTGATGTATCACAACAGTATCTGTGTGATTGAGTTGGGAGACTTACTGCTCCTCTGGTTATCATCATCATGTATCCATGATAAACCTTCGGCTTTAATTCAGGTTTCATTAAAATATTTGGTCAGTAAATTATTTTTAAGTTATGCAAATTAAGCACTGAAAATGCAGTGTGTCTGAGACAGAAACACAAACTGTAAACAAATCAAAATTAGATAAGAATTCCAGGTTTGAACTACAAACCCCAGATATGCAGAAAAACACTTCTTTTCCTTTAGGCTAAATGGGCTCGCAACACTCTACAATGACACAAATATATAAAGGTATTGTTTTGACTCACCAGAGGGAATCCATAATACTTCATGAATGCAAAAGGAATACATTGACAAATAGACAGAAAAAATAAATGAAAGTTACAGGTACAGTATATAAATATGTATGTGTGTATATTTCCACATTTACTATGTATTGCATAGCAAGTCCTCAAGTAGAGCATCATTAATATGAGTTCAATAGGAAGTGCATTTCCATGATATAACACCAGGGATAGACATGTACAACAGTATCTTTAGAATCACAGAATTGTAGAATATCTGAGTTGGAAGGGACCCACAAGGATCATAGACATCCAACTGCTGGCTCTGCACAGGACCACCATAAGAATCACACCACATGCCTTCACCTTTAGACAAAGACCAGAGACCAGTATGATGTTGAAGAGGAACATGAACAAAGACCAGTTTGACCTATATTTAATATCAGTGTAGACTATAGATAAAATATTGAATACATTAGAACTTACTCAATGAAAAGAGAAGCTGACTCTGATATGAATGTTGCTTTGTTTAACCTTCCCAGAAAGGCCTTAGGGTCCCAGCTAGGTTTGCATTCTGAAAAGGTGCTATGTTAATCATGTGTGTTATTCACTTTTTCTTTCATATAAAAGACAGATCATGTACTGTAACAAAGCAGGACAAACCAGAAGTGACACTTATATGTTTATGGGCAGAATCTAGTGGGGCTGTGTCCTTCTTACAGATGAAGTGGAGCAAGAATTAACAGTTTTAAATGCCCAGTGCTTTTTTATGAACAGACTATGAGCTTTTAGTAAAAATTACACTGCTGCATTTTCTAAAAATGATAGATTAAACATTGTATGAAATAAAACTTCTAATCACTGTGAAACATAATCTTCCATTTTTCAAATAATTAGGTGTTACTATTAAATAAACACTCAGAAGATGTGTTCAGCACCAATTCATCACAAGATTTAAATAATACTTCTTATTCAAGTATTATTCTCATTATCACAAATATCTGGTTTGTTATGATAACAAATTTCAGGCTTCTTATGGTGCCAGCACCCCTTCCAGGCAGCATTAAATATTATGCATCATTAGCTAGTCATCAAGTCTGTTATTAAACAAAGACAAAGCAGATGTATCTCTCAACTCATAAAACCCTTCAAATCTGAACCTACTTACACAGTGTCCCATAGTTGTACTCAATTGAGTAACTCCAACCTGTTTATCATTAAACCACTCATTTAATTTAGCAATCCACTAAAGCTTCAGTTAAAATGTATCATATATATCCCCTTCTTGGGCCATAAATATTTACCCAGGTCTACTACATCTTCTAATCTGTTTCTTAATGAACATCTCTAGCCCTTCATAATATAAAAGGATGTCAAGACGAGTCTTAATCAAAAAATATTAATTTTTTGAAAGGAATAAACAATGACAAATGTTTAGATACCAGAAAATGAACAGCTACTTCTTTACTATCTATCATACTGGTGACTCAGTCACCAAAATTAAGAATTGAAAACTTGACAAGTTGAGGATAGATGGCAAAACTGGCTTACCTGCTGCAGTGCTGTGCATCACAAAATTTCCTGTAAGCTGGATGGCTCCCACACTGGATCTAATCAATTGACTCACACCTAGACATTCCAGTTTGGTAGCTTAAAATATGATTCATAATTGCTGGCACATTGACCCTATTACAGGGATCTTTACTGACCATGGCAGTAGGACATGCCTGGAGACTGCTTACACAGAGGCCTGATAGGAGTCATGCAGAGAAAACTATTTCTCAGTAGTGATTTGACTTAGGTTGTTCAATCTGTCAAGATAGAAGCAGCTCTGGATATGAGTAAAATGTACATTTTGAGGCATTTTTCTAGGCATATGTGAAAGAAGGAATTTTTTGAAATAAAATCTATGCATTTTTGAAAGCACATGCAGGACCGTAACTTGTCTACAAGCACCAGGATCTATCAAAGCACTTGTTTAAACATTTACTCTTATGTTTTTGGGGTTTTTTCTCATTTCACACAGGACAGGGTTTGACATAGAGACTAGAGAAAGATTAGTTTGGGGTTGAACACATTTGTTTAACAGTGGAAGGTCTTGCCTCACCAGGAATCCTGGAAAGTTTTGCCTAGTCAAGAACAGCCAGGATACAAAGGGTTTTGCTCCTGAGAAAGTCTTATATACTCTTCATTCTCATTTTCTGAAATTGAATTCATTCTACATGCATATGTTTAGGTTCCTTATCTCAAATAAATTACCTCCCTTTTGGGGGACACATTATGATCTATTCCTGCATCCTGTGCAAGGGAAGTATTCATTGAACACAAATATTGCTGTCTGGGGAACATTCTTTAAAAGTAATATCAAGTGCAACCAATTCTGCTTACCTTCACATCACCTACCAGAGAAAGACTAGTTCATACCAGAAGAAGACTTCTTTTGTAAAGGTCCTGGAGAAAGAGCAGGACATAGATTCCCTGCTCTTGAGTGAGACTCTTAATCTGGAGAGAGGCCTTAAAGGATCAAGAGGCCTGTAAGAATTATGATCCATTTTAGAAACTACAGTACGTATTGCAGGCCTTTTCTGGGAGTATCATTCAAGTGGATTAGTGATACTGGCAAACTGGTATTTTCATGTGAAAAGTCTTTTTTGCCCTTAGGACCAGTGTTCATAAATGAGCAGGAAATAACAATTTGAAAAGAAGAATTGATTATTCTGTCCAGCTGTTGATGAAACAAAATCTAAAATTACTAAGGTTTGCATAAGAATTTCCTAATGGAAAGTGACAGGGAAAACCAGTCTAAATTAGGTGAAACCAAATTAAAAATAAGGCACAAAGAGAAAATACGTGTTCTAAATTAAAATTTACTGGAAGCAAAATGCATTTCAGAGTCTTTATTGACAACTCCCTCAGAAACAAAAAGTAAAACCAGGATGCTAACAACTGTTAGTCAAAGAATAGGAATTAATACAAATATTTATAAACCCTTGTAGCACCAGTTTAAAGTGTGATATCCTATCTTAAAAGATACAAAACTGAACTATAAAAGACAGAAGACAAGAAGGGTGGTCAGGAGTATGGAATGGTTTCTGTAAAAAGAATAAGCAAAGAGGCTTTTCACTACAGGAAGAAGATGGCCAAGAATTTGACAGCTAGGTATGAAATTATTAACAGCTTCAAGAAAGTGAATAGGTATGGCTATTCATCATTTCACATAGAGACAACCTAGGTGGAGCCAAATAAAATTAGCGTCCAGTGAATTTAAAATAAGAGGAAGTATATCTTTAAACAAAACATAATTAAATTGTGGTACACATAGGAAAATTACATTAATGGGAGAGAGAAAAAATAATTATGAGAAACACCACTGAAAACAACAAATCTCTGAAGTAGAAAGAGGAGGTGGTGTTGCAGGTGTGGGAGTAGAGATTCTGGTGCAGCCTGTGAGAGGGACAGTAGTGGAGAAGATATTTCTCTGCAACCCATTTAGGACTCCATGACAGAGTAGGGAACAATATGAAGAGGAAGGAGTGGCAGAAACGAACTCTTCTGAACTAACTGCAACCCTCTAATCCCTATCCCACCTTTTCCTGCTAGGACTGTGGAGTCAGAAGATAAAGGAGTCAGGAATAAGGGAGTGAGAAAGGTGTGAAATATGTTTTGCAGTTACTCTTTGTTTCTCAATATCCAATTCAATTTAAACTGGTAATAAATTAATATACCTTTCCCCAAGCTGAGGCTGTTTCATCCATGACAGTAACTGGCAAGTCATCTGCCTGCATTTATCTCAGTTGTTATTTTTCTCTTCCTTCACCCTGTTGAGTAGGGATAAATAACAACAGTGGTTGAATGGGTGCCTTGCTGCTGGCCAAAGTCAACTAACTAGAAGGCTCTATCAAGGTCTGCTGAAAAACACAGACTAGATGCGATTTTCAGCTCAAAAGATGTCCAGAAACTTCAGATTTCCCGAAAGTGAAAGATTATAAGAATGGAATATTTCTGTGGTTCCTTTTCTTAATTAGATGTCCTGAGAGAAACAGGCTAGCTGAATCTCTGATGCAACTCAGTGAGAAAATTATTAGTTAAAGACATTATATCTCAGCCCCACATCTGAATTATAAAACTTACCTTACTATTTTATGCAATGCAAACAAGCAAATATCTCTGTCAGAATTGTGTTGGAGTTTGAAGGAGGTTCAAAAATGTAGACAAATACTATGATAGGTGTGTGCAGGCAACATGTTTGGAAATGACTCTCTAGGTGATAGAAAATGAAAGTCATACAATAAACTGATGAAATAAACTGATGTCCTCACATAAGTCTTTCTAAAGGAAGAAATACCCTGACCTCAACTGGGGTTTTTAACTGAAGGTATTTCCTCTCACATACCTGTTTTTCTGCATAGCATTGACCACTAAAAGCACTGCACAAGGCAGCATGACATTGCCACAATTGGTTGTCCACAGACATAACATGGATCTGAGAATTCAGTGAGGGCGGCCAGTGGGTTGTCAAGAAAATCACCTAGGTGAAATGCAGTGAAATTCCCTCCCCACTCTAAGTAAAAAGTATAAGAATTAAGTAACCCTACATTCATATGTAACTCTTCAATAACTCAATGACAATTACTTCCAAAGAAAGGGGAAAACAAATCAGTAAGGAAACAAATTTCAATGTCAAGCACTAAAGGGATAATTATAAACAATAGAAAGGGATTTTTTAATTATGAAAAATACCATGACAGTGTGCTTTTAAATTATATATAATGGAAAACAAGGTGAGTCACGTAATCATACTCCTTTTGACACATAACAATCTTCATCAGCAATCTTCATCCTGCCCTCATGTCAAGATTGTAAAAGGGGGGCAGGCTGCCTGGAATATGTGAACATGCATCTAATCTAGTACATTGAAAATTCTTACGCACTTGGAAGAATAAATTCCAGAAACACTCAGAAGAATTTTTGTCCCATACCTAAACCTGTAATTAATGAATGGGCATTTATAACCTGACCGGTATCCTTTTCTTTTTATCTTTTTTTTTATTCCCTTGCTAAATGCATAACATACCCCAGTAGTTCAAATCTAGAAATGAAATTCACCGAAAAATGTTGCTCCAGAGCAAACACATATGAATGACACTACTTCTCTTCAAGATTCACAGAACATAGTGGAATGCAACAGAAGAGCAAATGGAACTAGGTTGTTTTATACTCAGGAAAATTATTATGCAAAATAAGTATAATAGTACTTTATCAGAATATAACCAGCTGACATTATTTTCTTTTCCTGATACCTCAGGTTTATAAGACTGATATTTTTACAGATGAATGTCCCAATAGAAGGCATTTGCCTTCTACCATTCCACCTCAGCAACTGAGAGGAAGTAGAAAAAGCTCTTAGATGCTCTATAAGTCATCTGGCTGGTAATTTCACCTACTTTGGATAAGGCTTCAGGTCCTAGCTACACAATAAATGTAGAACTCACAAGAAGCAGAGGCTGAAAATCTTACACTACTACTTACTTAGAATTTCAAATTCTTTCATACTTTAAAGGAGAGACAGAAAATAAATTCATTAACTACATGAAGGAAGCTTTCCATGCTTTCTGACTGGAATGTGGTTTAATCAGATTGCAAAAACTTGTACAGAAAGGTAAAATTTTATCATAATAGGATACTGCTTGCTGCTGGTAAAGGAATCATTTTCAGAGAACTGGATGAATGCAAAAACTTACAGGGACTTCATAACAGGTTTATGTGATCAGTGATATAAGCAGCAGTGAGCAGTTTCTCCACAAATGAGAAAAGATCTGTGTCAAAGAAAAAATATGACCAGTCTGCATGAACTATAACTTCTGAAACTTGAAAAACTGAATTCAAAGAAATATCTTAAAGAAATATCTTCCTAGAAAGCGTCTTTTTTGGGGTGGAGTATTCTTTTTTTTTTGGGGGGGGGGGGGTGGGGTTGGTTTTTTTTTTGTTTGGTTTCTTTGTTTGTTTGTTTGTTTTGTAGGTGTAGAATCCTATTCAACGTCTTTTAACACCTCTCTTCTGGAAGCCTATTTTACAAACATTGTCCTCATCTTCCCTCTTCATCCTTCCCTTGTCTGCTCTAACTATAGTAAAATATCAAACACCACAAACTCCCAGATGAGTCAAATTGCTTATTGTATTGTACTTGCATACATAAAAGAAATTATGCTGTCTCTGTTCTCATTAATTATTAATGTCAAGGGGTCCTATTTAAAATTCTGCTCTTTGCTCTTTTTCTATGACTCTCAGGACTTTTGGGTTTTTTGTTTTAATTTCTATTTTTTCTTGTACAGCTAACTAAACATTCTAACTAAGATATAATGATTTCTCACCATGTCGCTACTTAGAGAAATCATATTGGCTTAGTATTTTACCACTTTTTGATAGGAAAAAAAGTAAAGTTATTTTCTGACAAAAAGCACTGCTCAGAATTACCAGGTTTCATTCCAACTTTCAACTTAATGTTGAAAACAAATTATTAGTATGTTTTTGTGGTGAAATAATAATAATAATAATATCACCACTTCTAGATAACTTTGGATCCTAAATACTACTTTCAAAATCGTTTTGAGTTTGGTCCAACAAAATTGATTTAAACATTGCAACAAGGATTTAGTTCAGTGTGTTTCTATTACACAAAAATCACAAAAGTAAGACACATGTACTATTCAGTTTCTTAATTGAGTATTTGAGATATACACAAAGTTATGAAAAATTGCATGGATGTAGAATTTATGTGAAATCTAAAAGATTATGCCATTGATTTCAGCAGGATGTAGCATATGCTGAAATATGTTCTTTTTTGAAGACTGCCCAGTTCTGAAAGTTTCAGAGAAAGGAGAATAGTTCATTTTTGGCAGACACATAATAATTTGTATTAATACTATATCTATCCTGATCTCTTTAGTTAGGTGTGCTCTTACACCCTCCATAATGCAGTTTTAATACCTCCCAAAATGTTCCGCTGCAGGGATAATTAGAATTCTGAGCATTTCTGTTGTCTTATAATTTATTGCCCAAAGATGCTATAGATCCCCCATCCTTAGAAGTCTTCAAGACCAGGTTGGAATGGGTCACTGAGCAACCTGGTCAAGTGACCTGAGTGGCCTTCCTGCCCATAGTAGAGCAACTGGAACTAGACAATCTTTAAGCATCTTTAAGGTCCCTTCCAAACTAATCCATTCTGTGATTCTATGAAATTTCAGGTCCTTCTTAGAACTATACAAAATTATTGGCCAGAAGGAGGATGTGTGGGTCACTGCATTCACAAATACATCTTGATACTTTTCACTGGTATTTTTTGCTTATTTTGGATGTTGTCTTGTTCTCAAGTTTTGCGATTAGGAAAATAGAATATCCTTTGCTATTTCTTCCCTAACATTTACTATTCTTCAATTTTTATCCTGTTTCTTCTTCTTCTTCATTTCCTTTCTAAGATTAAAATAAATCCTTTTTCAGTTTCTCTAAAATGTTTTTCAACTCCCTTAACAGAGTCTTCTTCATAATAATTTCCTTCATCTTTCATCAAATATTTTCAACTTCTTTAGTATCATTTTCAAGACAGGGAGACTCATATTGCTAGAAAATTGAAAATTTTGGTTGAGGTTCTACTGCTATTTTCTCTACAATGATAACATACTATCTGTATCATTCCCTTTATGGGATTTGAACGTTTTTAAAGGCAAAGACTGGATAGCAAGAGAAGTTTTCCCTTGGACTGTCCCTTCCTAATGGCTGAGTTTACATAGCACAGATAGCTCTGAAGCTTCTCATAGCACTTAGGAACACCTAAGTAATCCTTATGACCTGATACACAGCTATTTCAGTATTCCCATTCTGTTTTGTCTGTATATGTGCTTAAAACATTATATTGGGCCTAAATATGAAATCCCAATGTGCTCTGCTATCAACACCTACAGTCAGTTTAATCTCAGTCTTTGCTTCTTTCTTTTGTTTGGTATTTACCCATGCCATTATATCTTTTTTCACATTGTAACTATTTAGCTTCTATAACAGCCGATTTATACGACATCTCTCAAATCTTTTTACAGAGCTCACTAAAGTATACCTAGTCTTTCTTTTCCTTTCAATACTTTACTGAAATGCTCAAACAATTCAACTAAGGGACATGCAATTTTTATTTGCATAAAAAATAATTTGCACAAAAAATTCCCTATCAGAGGATAATCTTAATAATATTTTCACTGCAAAATTTGGTATACAGAAACCTAAAAGATAAGGATGAGGGTAGAGGAGTGCCACAAAATGGGAATTATTAACAAACAGCACAGATTTTAATTACTTTACCAGCTCACATAGCCAACAGAAAGTGCTACTGAGAAAGCAGTTAAAAATCTCATCCTTCCATAGCTCTTACTCCTTGTCATCAGGTTTTCACAGCACTAAATCCTCTTCCAAACACCCGGATTCCCAATTTTTAAGGATCAGGAAAGGTCAAATCTTTCTATCAAAAACTAGATTTAAAAAATGCTTCTTTACACCTTTGCTTGTTATTGAATAGGTACAGGATTATGACAAATGGTGACTTCTGAGGAAACTCTTTGGTGGCACATGTGAGAGATCTTAGTTTGAAAGAACAAAAGGAAGACCTACCTAATAACATGCAGTCACATAACTCAGGAGACCTAGCACACTTCATCTGGTGTGCTCAGAAAACAAGTTTCATCAGGCTTGAGCAGCAGGTAAACTTCAACCTGAATTAGCAGATTCTGTGCTTTTTGAAGTCCAGCCTGGGAGGAGCAGCTTAATAACAGCAGAAAATTTCCAGTGGGTCAGGGAACCAAACTGAGGCCATCATGTTATCTACTTGTCAGGATCCCCTCAATACATCAAATGTTTTAATAATTTGTCTTTTAGAAATGTAAGAATGTGATTGTTTCACTCCTATTATTTTCAGAAAATTTCTGTGGCTTATCAGCTAAATGTCTTCTGGTTTTGTTTTTTTTTCTTGATTATTCATAATCAAAGTAATTCTGGAGCTAGAGAGGGGATATGACCAAAAGATGCTCCAGTGAGTCATTTTAATTGTTTGTAATTCAAGGAATCATAGAATCATTAGGGTTGTAAAAGATCTCTAAGTTCACCCACTCCAACTGTTGGCTTATCACCACCATCATGTTTACCACTAAACCATGTCAAGTGTCATACCCACATTTTTTGAGACGGTGACTCCACCATTTCCCTGGACAACCTGTTTCAATATTTGACAACACTTTCAGTGAAATATCTAGAAGAAGGAAAAGGGGGGAGAAACCTCCACGCCATACCATGGCTTTCCTGCAGTACTAACTTTTTGTTTGCTATGCAGTCAGTTCTTTAGTTAATTCAAATGTTGCCTCAGGATTTGAGAGCAGCTAAGGCTAGTGTTGGAAAACAATGCGGGAAGGAAGCACACAGGTACCCCAAGGCCATTTCGCTGTGAGAATAATGATGATGATAATAATTAGTAACTATTCCGTGCCATTGGAGAATTCTGCTAAGTGGTAATCTCCTGTTTTTAAGGTCCTGATGTTTTATTTCTGCTTACTGCTAACTGCCAAGCAGCATTCTAATGGAGAGCTGGACAACTGATACTTTAATAATCATAACAGTAATCACACAAACTCTTACAAAGCTAATCTTTGCTTGTGTTAGTCAATGTAGAAACCTGGTTGCAGTCAAAAATGTATGTTATGGTGGGAATTATTTTTCAGTTTTAAACCTGAGCTTCTAACATTTCAGAAGAATTATGTATAAGAAATTTTTTCTTGAAAAAGTATTAAAATCTTTGGGATTTTAAGATTATTTGGGTTGTATTAATATAAGAGGTAGGGTTAGTAGTGGATAAGTAACAGAGATAGGAAGTAAATTATTATATTTACTGAAGCACTTAATTCAGTAATCAAGTAAACAGCTCATCTTATAGAATAATTTGAATAGCAATACTTATACAGGTGCTTTTGAAGATCTTACGATGGGGGTAATTTAGTAAGGCAAGAATTTGAGTATTAGAAAAGCAAAAGTACTAGTGACCTCGCAATTGAAATTTGGGGCATATGATAAAACTGGCTGGATAGATGGATAGTAATTTTGAAAACAGTGGCAAAGTAGCAATTTGTCTAAGTTGCTGAAAAAACTGTGAGGTTTTAATCTTGCTGCTCTCCTCACACATAGTGTCACATTTTGAGGCAGTTCTTTACTTTTACCCTCTAGATCATGCTGAAATAAACTGCCAAACATCTCTTACACCTCCATGCCATCTAATTATAGGCTGTAACACTCAAGAATGCTGACAGTGCTGAGCTATTGACTCTTGACACTCTCTAAAGCACTTAATTATCTTTTCTCACAAGCCCCTTTGAGACCTGTCAACTTCTTTGTATTGTTTATAAAAAAGTTGCATATTAAGATTTCAAGATTGTGCACCTGAAGTCAAACTTGCTCATACACATGGACTATTAAAAGGAGAACTTAATAAATGACAGAAGATGAGATGAAAGAATTTGACTCAGTAAGACTTCTCAATTAAGTAAAGGAAGAAAAAATTGGCCCTTTATAAAGAATCCTGGAATATAAAAAAAAAAAGAGTTTGAGGCTTTTGATTAACTTTATGAAAAGCTAAAAGGAAAGACATTGCCAATACATAATTGGTCTGTATTATTTATTCTTATTCCATGAGATTTGCATCCGGACTTGAAACTTAGTCTCTTCCTAATGAAAACTACATTTTTTAAATTAAAAAAAAAAAAAAGGCTATATTTATCAAGACCTTCCATGTTTCCTGGAACCCTATAAGTACAACTGAAATGTAAAGAAAAATTTCTTAGGTGAATGACATATTTTGGTCAATATAATCCAAATTATATAAGTGATGTAAGTGCTTTTAAGCATTTTGGAAGCTTTTCTATGTAAACCTGTCGAAGTTATCCCTTAAAGGACATTAAGAAACTAGCTGTCATTTGAGATGTCTAAATTCATGTGAAGCACTAACTGTTCCCATAAACTGTGGTCACTTGCATAGTATTACAGCCTTCAACTACAACAGCTTGATGACTGGATGCATGGAAGACAGATTTTAGCACACTTGGGAATTTCCATCATATTTGAAATTTTCAACTCATTCCTGTGATTTGGCACAATTTTTTCTACATGACATAAAGTGTGTGTTGGCTTTGTATAGAATGTTACCATGAAGATAGTTTAGAACCACATTGCATTTAGTAAGTCACATACCCAACAAACTAGTGAGTTAATTAATCTAGTAGTGACAAAATTCTGAGTCTGAACATGAAATAAGTCTATCCCACTTATTAACTAAACTTTTTTTGTCTTATAATAATTTTGAATAGTCAGCATATTCGTAAAAGAGCACTTAGTTCACAAGCATTTTCCAAATGACAAAACCAAAGTCTTTCTAAACAATCCCATATTTAGATACATGGAATTATTTGGGAACATAAGGACTAAGAATAAATATAAAAACATAATTTTGAGTCTGAAAAGAAAAATCCTTCTTTTCAAAGGTAAGACATATTAGTATTTTCTTGTTATAAACAAAGAACCAGCCCACTGGAAATAGAACAACTTTGAGAAGCTATGGACTATCATACCATGCACATATCAGCTTTCTTTCTTTATCACAAGACTTACTAATCATGCTAATTATGTATGTGTGAAATGTTGTCTTATGACTGAATGTGGAACACTTAAAAGTTGGCATTGTGAAGATTAACAGAAATAGCAGCTGCATACCTCATGTGTAGGAGGTGTCAGGGCAACTAGGTTATCCTGTGGTAACAAACTGACTAAATGTGTTTGCAGACAACTAAGGGATCAAGCTCATTAAGATTTTGTGATAGATGACCCAAGAATAGTGCATTCTAAATAAGAAGACGTGAAGGACACTAGCTAAAAAGGTTTTGTTTGGGTTTTTTACACTGGCATAATTTCTGTATGTATCAAGAACTCCCTTCTGTTAAGTAAATTTGGAAAACAAGTTACACAAAACCAAATTAAGTTCTTTACTTCAAATAATGATTTCTAGAATGGGGACAACCAATCAACTTGAAGCTTCAATGTAACTATTTCTGATCCAAGTGCTTCTGCATGTTTCATGCTTCCTGATGTATTTTCACTAAACAACAGGCAAACAGACAGATAAAGATATAAGAAGCAGTTTTATTAGGACATTCTAATCATAAAAAAAATATATATTAAGACATCTACAGCAACATCAGTAATTATAGTTTCTTCTTTTATAACTATTTCAATTGTAGTTTGTTGTCATGACTTAATGGGTTCACACGTTCTCCATTAAATCTCTTACAGAATATTTCTATCCTTCCAATCTACTTTACCTTTACATTTTCTGTAATCACTCTTGTGTTGGTGACTTGGAAGGCTCTTTATGTTACTTCTCTAATGATTACTCTTTTGCACTGTTTTAGAAATTTACTTTACTGTTCCAGTGATCTTTTTTTTTCCTCTTTTGCATCACTACTGTGACTTTACATTTTGCCCTAGCACTAGCAATCACTTGGAATGCGTGTAACAGCACACCACCAAACTATGAGTTTTGCTTTATATCACTAGCCACACAATGGCACACAATTTTGTCAATCAGAGGACCTCAGTTTCTCGATGTTCTATGTTACAACAAACAGCAGTGTGTACAGGACATGGATATGTGTGTCTTATATGGAATGGATATGTTCATTTCTTTATTCAAACTTTTATCTCACCCACCTTAACATTTTTACCTGCCCAAGTTAACATGGAAATTAAGAGGGAGAGAAGGGGTTGGAATAGGCTTCAGCCAGTGTACTAGGAGAGGTTTTCTTTGCAAAAATTTTATTGCAATGCCAGTATATACTTCTCAGAGTTTGCTATGATTGAATTATAAGATGTCACCTATTGGTAGCCAAGCGGAGGCAAGAGGGGAGGGGGAGAATGGGAGGAAGAAGCTTTATGGTTCTCCAATAATTCACTAGAGTCTTTATATCATGGTTCACTTATAAACAAGCACCCCAGAATTGCATAGCACAAATATTTATTTTAAAGGGTTATGCATTCTCCATAGATACTTGCTATGGGTCAGACTTCAAACATTCTACTCAATGACTTTTCTTCAGTAATTGCCACATAGATTTTTCTGGAGTATGAGAATTAGGGGAAAAAAGAAGTCACTTACCTCTCTTCCTGTATTTTGAAAATATATTTAAGATATTTTCTTTCATAAGTAAGTTTCTACTTTTCCATTCTGTGTAAGTCCTTCTAATCCTATTTATAGAGTAAGTTGAAATAGCAGTTAGTAACAATGTTCTTCCTTTTTGAGAAAGGAGGAGATTGCATTTGAGGTTATTCTGTTTTTCTGTAGCCCAAATTAGACTTCTCAATCTTTTGTAAAAGAACAAAAACCTTCTTTCAACAACATTTCACATAAAATTCATTTAGTTCTTGTGGTGACTTGAAAACAAAAGCTAAGAATGTCATTAAGTGTTTCCCAAGCCTGAAAGACTTACTACTGCATTGTAGCTATCTCAGTAAGATTCTTACTATGCATTTAGTGAAATGAAGGCAGAAGACACAAATTCTCATCAGTATTTCTAAAGCTAACTCATAAAGAGAAATCTATTCTCAGGGACATAAATCCTATCCTGTGCTGTGTAGCAGAAATTAGACACTAGAGAGAGAATAAGAAAAGAAAATTGCCTACACTCTCTAAGTATTATATAAGTTTAAAGGCAGAATTGTATTTGAACAGCAACAAGAAATCATCAGATTTCCCCATTTTTCCTAAAATTTGAAACACTATTTCTCACTCCTTTCTAGAAGCAAAGTAGTCTCAACATTATAGTACAAAAAAATAGAAAGAAAGAGGGCATCCTTACTTTTACATCCAATTGAGATTTAACCAAAACCTTCACAAGGAAGCATCTGTCTTTCCTACCATTGTCTACAACAGGCAATCCTTACTCTTATTTTTCTGCTTTATCCACGTGTTCTGTTTTTACTGTCTCCCATCCTCTGGTAGCCTGTTGAGCTATTCATACTTAAAAAAAACCCAAAACAAAAAACCAGCAAGCAAACAAACAAACAAAACCACAAAAATCCCCCCACACACACACACAAACACACAACTAGTTTTTGGCAAACTGGAAAGAACTAAAAGAAATACAAGATAGAGATGAACTTCGGGATACCCACCTCACAGAAAATACTAGAGAGTTTAATCAACTTCAGTTCTGTAACAAGCAGATGTTGCAATTCAATTC
>VXBX01000607.1:44116-79770 GCA_013400415.1 Scytalopus superciliaris | reverse complement strand
AAAGTAGTGTCAACAACCTCACAGTAGCACATGTTAACAAAAGTTGGCAGAGAGAATTCAAAAAAGTATATATTTTGGTATTAAAAGCTAGGATCGGAGATGGTTTATGTGCGCCTACTTCTTGCATATTTCTTGAACTAACTAGCAGCTCTTGAACAAACTAGCATTATTATAATGCTGGAGACTCTGTACTAATTTTTAAAGGATTAAGGGTGAGCCAGAGTATAGTGATCGGGTTTTTTTCTGCCACTTCAATAACAATGTACTTGGCACTGAGCCAGAGTGTCCAGGGTCTGATTGACCTGCATCATCACCTCTCACAAAGCTCAGGGGCACTCAGCCATTTCCATGAAGCCATCTCTAGTCTGGCAAGGGAGGTGTTGCAGAGCCTTTGAGTCATTCCACAAACTCACAGCCTCCCTCACCTTCTCCCAAAGCCTTTGTTTTATGCTGTGAAGGTTAACAGCATGTCGAAGCATCACTGTGCTGCTATGGGGATGGTAATGCTGCATTTATTTTCTCAGGAGAAACAGATAAAAGTGGCACCAGCTACTACCCAACACTAAAGCTAAATTAGTAAATTTACTGTTCTTTCAAATCTGAGAGGTGTGACAAGGACTGTTTTGGATTTTGATTCAAAGCTTAGCAAAGCTGTGACCTTTGTATCAGCCTGACAATGAGCAATTGCGGCCGTGCTGCGCCAGCATCCATCAAATGCAATGATTTAGTGGCTTGACTGGCATGGCAGAGATAAAAGTCACTGTAACTAAACATTGTCACAAGATGGATGGCTCCCACTTAGAAAATATTGTCTTTACTTAGGTTTTAGTTTCTGTGTATTTCTGTGAGGCTTTCATCCTAGTGTCTTCATCCTTTACAAATTTACAGACGTTAATGAATATATCTTTGTGGCTTACTTTTGAGATAAGAGCAAACCATCATCTTAATTTCATAGTGGAGGAAATAAGGCACCAAGAGATTATCAGCAAAGTGTAACCATTCATTGTGATACCTAGAATGAGCCATATAAATTTCAATTTTCCTGATTAGCTTTTTTGTAGCTCTTTATGCATCTTCAGCATGGCTCTGGCTGGCCACAGGTCCAGTCCCAAAGGCTGACAACCTCTGCACATCCAATCTCTCATGTCTTGCACTTGGCAAATTGAAATGAGGGTTATGCAACACACATCTCAATTCTCTAATTCCCTAACCTGTGAGGGCTTGACATTGCCTTCTTGGTGTCCTGATGCTTCTGTTCATGCCATAGATATTCAGTATACATTTCAGTTTAAAGTAAAGCTGGTGTCACATCTGCACTGCCTGATATTTTTTAAGATTCCTGTGGTAAGGCTAATTGGACCATTACAGATATCTTGCAAGATTTCTAATGACTGGACGTATAAAAAAAGATCAGACTAAGCTGTGCCTATGTCTCCCACCCCTTCCACAAAACTCCATACTGATTGTTCCAGTGCTACTCATGTAATACAACTGTGGGACAATGTGTCTTGTCTTCTTGAGCTTTTAGATGTCCAGTTTGAACTCCTCCGCAATAGCTACAGTTCTGCTAAGTCCTTTGACAGCTTCTTACCTCCACCACCTTGGGGAGACATGGGCAGAAGGGACTGTGGGAGCTCTTTACAACCACTACTGCTATTTCATCTATGACAATCCCTGTGAGAGCAGTGAAATCAGCCTTTCTACAGTACAGAGCCATGCAGCACCCTGGGCATCTTCATTCCCTTCTGCACTTGCAAATCTTCTGCCAGTGTTGAAAAATGAAGCCTCGTGCACAGTGTCTGCTCCCATATCTGCTTCCCATTTCCCTCCCTGTGGCCCTGCAGTTAGGTCACAGCAAGGATGCTCACTCAAGGGCTCATGAAAGACCCATTCCACTATTTCTTCTCTATGTAATGGGGTTGGAGGATACTTTCCCATTTGCTTTTAATGAGATCCTGCCTCTGAGGTCTTGCTGCCAAGTCTGGGCTCCGCTTGGCTGGGATTATTTAAGTGCTTCCACAGAAGGTGATCCTTTCCCTTCAGTAGACAAGAGACTTCAGTAACCAAAAGCCTTCTCCATTCCCAAATGAGATAGCTGCTTAAGTCCAGAGACCAAGGGTATGTCATTAGCAAGGAAATGACAAAACTGGCACATTCTGTAGCAACAAATGGCGTATGAAGCCCCAGAGACCTTGGTTTGCACATGCAAGAGACATGTAGCATTTGGTTTGGTAAATGCAAACTACTCTTCCTATCCTAGGGTGGTCCACACTGAGCAGGGAACATGTGCTGAGAAGTTGCCACAGTGAAAATGGAGCTGGTGTGCCTGGGGCTGGGAACAGAAATGCTGGAGCTGTCTAGGGTGACTGATTCCCAAGCAGGTCTTAGTGTATACTGCAGATGCCCATGAACCAGCTCATTTGGAAGGGGTAGATGGGACAGACAGACTCATGTCTTTCATTCTTTCTTTCTACAAAAATCCCCTTTTCTGTCTCAGCTTTTGGCACAGCTTCTCACTGGCTGATGAACAGCTTGGACACCATAACACTTTCAAGGTATGAATGCATTTCTGAGCAATGATTTCTGCCACTCTTAATGCCTAACAGCTAGTCAGAAGTTTCTCCCAGGTCCCCCAGCTTCCCGAACATTCTCCTCTGTTCCCTGTGGTTGACTCTCACCACATGGCAGGCCTTTGCTGGAGCAGCACCACAGAGCTGAAAGACTCATGGCCTAGGTAAAGCATTCCCCTCCAGTGTTTTACAGCTCTGAGACTGTTAAAGCTTGCATGTTCCTGAGGTTGAGCATATCACTGCGGGTTTGGGAGCAGGTTATTCTGCCTGCCTCTAGCTTGCTTGGGTGTTCTTTTTCAGGTTTCCCAGCTGCTCTGCATGGCCAGGAGCAGGGCTGGGGTCTGCTTCTTCCAGTCTGTGTGGTGGGACTGGGTCCCTGCTCTGCCATATTAGAAATAATTAATTGCTATCCTTGGTGAGGAGAGGTCATCTGTGTGCTTGGGTGGGGGGGCTGCAAACTGGTCAGTGCTTCTGCCAGCCAGGGAGTCAGGCAGGACAGTAGAAATGCTTCCATTCCAGTTAAACTGTGTTGGAAAATTTTTTTCTTTTCAATCTCATTCTAATTTTGGGCTCTGAAGTCAGTGCCCAAAACACATCCCCCGTACCCCCCTTTCCCGGGGTCTAAAGTCCAGCAGGCCAAGATAGGTGTGTCATTATGGGGACTGTACAAACAGTAGCAGGATGGGAGTCTCCCTTTTATTCTGCCCAATATTTATGGTGATTTTCATGTGTCCGTCCCTGGCTACCTTCAAGGATGTCCTTAGTAGCTACGGTTGAGCCTTCCTTGTTTAAGTTGGACCCCTTCTATCCACTCCACGTGACTGTTTCTCCACTTTTTAAATCCATTTCCTATATTTTCCATGATGGAACACAGCCTAAGGAACATCACTGTGGCTGCAACATGACACACTCCTCCAGTTTTCAGACTAAGGTAAGGTCACTACTCCTCCCAGTATCTTTGCAGCACAAAAACAGGACCAGAGTCCTCTGTGAGGATGGGATGGGATGAGGAGACAGCCTGTCCATCCACAAACTCAGCCCTGCATGCAGGATGCAGTTCCAGGAGCAGATGCAACCACACAAGTGAAAAGCCAACAACTGATGAAAATTTTGCAGACAGATATGGAGGCATTTTTAAATTCTAATGGCAAATAATGTCTGACAGTTTGCAAGTTAGTAATAATATATTTTATCTATGTGACTTTTTCAGCGTGACAGGCAATGATATCATAATTGTATCAACAATATAATTGATGGTATTCTTTGTACTCTGTCCAATGTCCTTATTTGCACCATTTCCCACCTCTTGCTCCAACCACTCGGGAATTGCTCACTCATTCACCCGCTTATTTAAATGGACAAGAATACAGATCAGTTGGACATTGAGAATCAAGCCTTTTGTATTTAATACATTTTCACCTATGAAGCAAAGCACTGATATTGGCTGAAAGTGAACACTTACACAGGGAGTTTCATCTCTTACACTTTCCCAAAGAGACCCCAACTCACCATCTTTCAGTGTGCATGTGTGCACTCTGGGTACTGAACAGGGGTTGTACTTGAATCAGTGTGCAAAATATATTCAGTGGACTAAAAAATAAATTAAAAAATTATCACATCCTGAGAAGTTCCCCAAACATTCTTAAAATAGATTTTCCCATCATTTAAGGTCTCATGCAGAACCCTGGCTGATGAGGTCTGGGAATCTGATGTTAATTTGCTCATCAGGAGGTGTTTTTACAGTGGCTTTCAGCACTCATGAGTTTTGTGCTCTTTCTAAAACTCTCAGTAAACTTCCATTTGCAAACTTCATGAGGAGGGAATTGCCCACTTGGTAGAGCCCATCAGTCCCCCAAAATCAATACTAAATCTAAACTCTCCCATGGTCTCCTCTCAATATGGTGCCAAGGCAAGAATCAAGCATGCTCAGATCCCCAAGTACACCATGATTGAGAAGTTCTGGGTTTAACAGATACTTGTCTGTTCCAGGAATGTATCCCCCTGCCTCTGACAGCTGGCATGTGCACCGCAGTGAGTCCTGGGCAGTGAGGTACAGGGAGTAGCAATGGGTCTGGGAGTGTGGTGGGAAATGTCGAGGATGCCACAACAGGAAGCACGGAGACATAACATGTCCAGCTGGGGTAACTGAGGCAGACAGAGCAGGAATGTGATTACATTACTTCTGCGGGATTTGGCTGAGGCACCAGGGCGTGCTGAGCTCATTCCTCCGTCAGAGGGAGGAAGCGAGTGGAGCAGTTCTTGCTGTTTTGTGTTTTATCAGATAGGACCAAACAGCAGCAGCAAACATTGTGGTTTAGGGAAAGACGTATTTTAGCACATTCCCCAGCTCCTTCCCTGTGTTCCAAAGGACAGCTAGTGGAGAGAGAGAGAGCAAGTGAAAGTGTCCCTGGGCACGCTGGTGTAGGAGATGGAACCACCTGCAAAGACTTGCCAGGAGGACAGCAGGTGCTAGACAGGCAGATCCCATGGCAAATCTGTGGCACAGCCTGCCAGGTGCACACAGAGCCACATCTGAAGGTGCTGGCATATGTGTTTTGTTTTCCATGTGCCTTTCCCTCTACAGCATAAAACCGGTTTGCTCTGGCAGAGAAATGGGTCCCAGTCCCCTGAGGTAAGTCACAGGGATGGCAATGAGGCGCAGTGAGCAGCTCCTCTACAGCCAGTCTGAGCTACTCCTGGCCAGGACAGTATGTTGAAGCAAACCTTTGCAGGCTAATTCAGTGTTCAAGCTACAGGGCCCTTCTTTGATCTCATTCTTCAATGTGGTCAGGAGTTTTTCTTTGAAAGAGTTTCAGTTTTTTGAGAATACCACTTCCTCCAAAGCAAAACTATCTGTGGAAAAACAATTTGTTTCGATATCAGCAAATGCAAATAGTCTCTGGGGAATCCTGCACTGAAAATATTTTAGGTTCAGTAGTAGTATTACAAATATAGTGAATGTAGAGTAAAAAAGTTGAGAAAAGCTAATACTGAAACATTGTGTTGCCACTGGTCTCTGCACATATTCATTGTAACACAAGTTTTGATAAAATTTCCCAAGTTCTGGCTTTGTCCCGATTCAGGAAAGAGGAAAAAATCAGTTCTCATATTCTGGAAATTTCCGCAGGACTGAGAAACAGTCTCCCACTTAGTCTACTGGTTATTCACCAAGCATCAAGGTGCTTTACCCTCATGCTGTGCTTTGCAGCAATTCATGCACATACTGGATCAGAGCTACAGCTCTTCTCATCTTAATATCCAGCTGATAAGCAGGCTGAGACCTGTGTGAGACAAAAACAGGACATGTTTTCAGATACACTTGGGAAATGCTAGATTTTACAGAAGGTATAAAGATTATCTCCCTGCTGATGTTTTTAAAATACAGTTATGTTTTGGGGTGGTAGCAGTAGGGAAGACCTTGAGACTCTTTTCTGTATTAATAAATCCTCTGAGTGTTCTCTTCTTAGGTTTTGCAGGTATCTTGTGTTTTGTGTGAGGTTCTGAGAAAACAAGACTACTAGTCCATCAATGTAACATGGCTTGCTCATTCTTCTTCTTTCTGAGACCAGTTTGGGATTATTTCTATCAGGCTCTTTGTATATTTTATGCACAACTTTCCAAGCTGCATCACTTCATTAGGAAACAACCATGTCCAGCAACACTGACAAGAGTAGGAGCAGATGTGTGGCCGACAGAAAAGCTAGGAACAAAGTTTTCAAAAATTTGGAAATCAGTTCTCATAGCAAAGGGTTTTGGCCAGTATCTGAAGCATCTCTTATGGCAGATCAGACTCAATAAAGGGGTCCTCATCAAAACTGCCTTACCTCCCAGATACATGTCCTTTGAATGGCTCCTGACTTTCCCAGGTTGCACACTGCTTATAGGTTAAATCAAGGTAGTTTTTTCCTCCATCTGACAATAATACAAGTTTCACGTGGGGATCTGAGCAAGAAGTGAGGCTGCTTCCAGTCTTCTATGCAATTCAGAAGTCAGGATGTTTATTTAAGTTTCCAAACTATATGGACCGTGTCAGAGCTCTGAACTCTGCTGGAATTTCTGAAATGGTTGATTATGGATTTAAGTTCCTATCTGAGCATTCAGGTGAGTCTTGGTGCATTCAAGTTTCTGTGCTTGTCCTTCCTGCTTTTAAACTGTCATCTACCAGAAACATGCTGAGGTCAGGATTCAGCTGGTGGCCTTGCTGGTAGGAGAAGCAAAAACTGGCCTGAAGTTCCCTCTTTTATCTTTGCATGAGCTTGGGAGTGCTGACTTTAGTGAAAACTTGTTTTTATCAGTCTTTAAAGCTGCTCGCTTGTTACTCAAGAGGCAGAGAGGCAGTAGACTCCAGCTGGTTAAAGTCACTTCTCTCTACACAAACTTTGACCCCGCACCAAAATGCTAGTTTCTAGTGCCAACCCAAAAAGAGTTGCCAGCCTCTCTCCCCCTACCCCTTCCCCTTCTATTTGACAAGTGTTAGATATTGTGGTGCCTTTTTTCAATTTCCTTTTTCTTTTCTTTACTTTTTTAAAATCAATTCATTCAAAAATCTCTCTTCTCTTGTTCTGTAGCAACCCTCAACTCACATACAATTCAGGAACACCTCAGAGTATCTTCTTTATTTTTCTTTTACTAACAGGCTGAGATTCCTAAACAGGTGGCTGGAGAATGAACTCAGGTTTTAGTGCTGACTTTTACTACATGAACCCTGGGGTGTTATTGAACTGGGGGTTTTTTGAGAAAAGAGGGAAGTCCCAGGGATGGTTTTGCTGTGAACGGTTTTGCTGTGAGCAGTTTTGCTGGCTATCGTCCTGCCTGTACAGCCATGGCCAGGCAGCCAAAGGATCAGCCATCGCTCTGCTGTGACTACTCTGTGTCCTTTTCCCAAGAGTGACTGATCGAGGTGAAGGCAGAGGATTGGAGGAGAGGCTGCAATATGCCTGTGTCTCCAACAGGCTTCAGCTGAGTTCAGCTGTGTCAGCTGGATGTACATCAGAGTAGCACTGAAATATTTCTTTCTGTTGACAGCTGAAGCTGATGTTGCATAGGGTCAGACATTGCCCTTGCCCAAATACCGGTCAGTTTGGCCTGGATCTAAGGCAGGCTCTTCCTTGAGGCGCAGCTGAGAGAAGAGGCATGGTTGTGCTGGGCTGTGCGGCCCTTCAGCAGAGCCAGCATTTACAACCCTTACCACAGCCACGCTTGTACACGTAATAACCAAGAAAACCTGCAAGACCAATAGCCTTGAAACAAGCCCATGTGGAAGATGACTCTCTACTAGTTCATTAAGAGCTGAAAATATTTTAGCCAGGACCAGCTTGCAAAAAACCAAACCAACACAAACTCAATAGCAGAGAGCCAAGAAGATGGCTGGTTCACTGTAACTAGAGTGTTTATCTACTTCCCTAACCATTGTCCATACTTACTAATGATTAAACACTCTCTGTGTCATTGCTTGCTCTTTCTGGCCAATTCAAACTCTTTCAAGTGGGAGGGAGAGGGAAACCAATACCAGAGACCTGCTTGTGTTCTGCAAGACACCCAATTGAACAGCACCTCAGGTTACCCTTAAGTGTAATTTCCTTCCTATTAAGGGGCATTTATTTGAATTCAGAAGTGCATGAATGAGCAGAGCCGTTAACCTTGTCTTGAGAGTAGTGAATGTGTATTTGTACTTCTGTAGTATCTTTTCCTCATCTCTACGGATCACCAAGCCTCAGTTTTCTGCTTGTTTATCTCTTGGTGTCCTGATGACTATTAAAAATGACGAGACCTGACTAACTTGCACAGTCACACAAAAAACTGGTGGCAGCCCAGAGGACTGAGTTGAGGATTTGTTGGCATGGGAGGTGGGGCACCATGAAGTCTTTCTAATGCATCTCAAATCTCATAGCAGTCCTTTGGCCTTAAACCTCTGCATGGAAGGGGTGGAAGCTGTGCTGGCCTTATGCCCTCATGAGATTGAGTGTCTCATGGCAGCCCATGCAGGGCACAGCTGGAGTTGTGGCACAGTGGCCATGATGTTATGTTTGAACCAGGGAAAAAAACCCTCCAGTAGATGAAGACCCATAACCAACCTTCACCTGAGACTTGAACCAAACTATACTTGAACCTTCTTTCAAGTCTGAAAAGTTCAGTCAATATTTCTTTCAACTTTCACATTCCTCTGCTGTCTTTGGGTTTTGACTGGAGGTAGAGGCATCAAAATACCTTGAGGAATGACGTCTTGCAGTAATTTCTGACCCTGCTGAAACCAATCTTTCTGATTCTGGTTAATTCTTATCATTTACAGGCCAAAAAAAAAAAAAAAAAAGCAAAAACAAAAACAAAACATTTGGACAGGATTCAAGCAGATGTCCAGCCCAGCAGTTTCAAGTGCTCTCATTCACCAGACATCAGTCAAAAATATCTCTGGTGGGTTTGGTGGCACCAACATCAAAAGTACAGCATTCTTCAGTGTGTGTCCACACTGTTGTCACCATTGCAAAGCCTGATGTAGGACAGAAAGAGCAGATCTGCCTGTATTGGGCAGCATTCAGAGGTTTTTGTGAAGCGTTTTGCCAGAGGTGAGGTGATGTTGGACAGCTGTGGTAGCCCCTCAGTAAGATGTGGCCCTCAATAACCTGACCTCAGGGACAACACTGGGACTTTCTGGGAGCACATTGCTAAGCTTCCATGCTACTTAAATAGCTTTATGCTTTCTTTTTCTTTTATTTTAATTCTTGGGTTTTTTATCTGGCAGGCAAGCTGGTTCACAAGACAGCATGCTGGGAAGATGGGCTGATACAAGTGCTCTTCCATACAAAGACACGCAGTATGTCTCTTGGATGTCTTTCCTATTCCAGTGCTGATCTACTATGATATGCTCCTGCAGATGCTGCTGTGGTTCTCATCTAGCCCTGAAAATTGCTTGAGCCTTGGATAGGCTGAGAGAGGTATGAGGGCATCAGATCCAGTGCATGGGTGACACATGCCCTTACAGCACTTGAGCATCCGAGCAACAGAACATTATGCAGGAGGTAATTGCATACAGTTAAAAAAAAAATAAAATCAACCAGGGACTTTTCAGCTAGACAAGGTGGCTTGAGCAGCTTACATCTGCCTAACCCTGCCATTGAAATAAGGTCCTCCTTACACAGCAAGAAAATTAACTGAGGGGGAAGAGGGAAGTGGTGGTGAACATTCTTATGTTTAACATCTGTTAATGAAAGATCATTTAATCAACTGCAAAAACAAGAATAGTCACTTCTCCAGCTTCCTAAGCTTGTGGTGCCACCATGCTTCTCAGAATTGTGCTCCCTACAGGATGACAATGCCAGGATGAAAGGGCAGTTTAGTTTCCAGAAGATTATTGCCTCATAGCACTGGAGAGATAAGAACTTCAGGGCTTGAGCCTGAGCTTGACAGCCCTTCATTTGCATGTCAGATGTCCTAGTCCAGCCTCCAACCCTCCCTCCCTACCACAACAGCATAAGGACAAACCAGCCAGAGCTGTCACCTAAAGGAGCAAAGGAAGAGCTGGCTGATGCCGTTTTGATGATGAAGTACATGCCCCTGGATGAATGCTGTGCACAGCAGCACCCTCTGTTTCCTGGGAAAGAGAGGAAAGATCAGTTATGGAACATGAAAGCAGTGATGCCTCCAGTGGGATTGAGAGAGCACCAGATTCCACAGCTCTGCCTCAGGCAAAGAACAGGTGAGTCCTTAAGGACGCTGCTTAGCTTCCTTGCTGGTTTTTCTACTTCTCAGGGGACACATGGTGAGTCTCAAGATTACCATCTCTCCACAAGCAGCAGCCACATCACCTCCACCACGCTCTGAAACCGGACCAAGATGGTCCATTGCCTGGTTGCACTCACAGGAGATGCTTTATTGCAGCCTCATCAGCTTCTTCATCTTCCTCCATAGGAAAATCATGATGGATCATAACTGTTTCCTTAACTCAGCTCACTGCTCTTTCTCCCTTCTCTCTCCCTGCAGCTGCCCAGGTTGTTTGTTGACACCTCCACCATAGTGTCAGTGCCAGTGTGCAGCAGGAGGGGAACTCATCTCCAAACCATGCTGGATTATGGGCTGGATGTCAGCACATTTCTTCCAGCAGGTGCCATCCACCTTGATCTCCACCATCCAGATCTGCAGATCAATGTCCCGAAGCAATGTTCTTCCTTGACTCTGATACTTCTATCCAGATGATCAGTTTAGCTAGTAAAGAATTTTTCTAACATGCAGAAACATATGAAGAAACAAAGACCTAGCAAACCCAAATATAACTGGTGCCCAGTTGCCTCTTTATCTGGCTGTGCTTTATTTGCACAATCTGAAGAACTTCATGGTGCCAGTAGGAATGTGATAGAAGTTATTTGTCTCATAAATTATTTTGGCCTGGTATTCCCCTAGGAGATAGGACATGAGAGCAAGAGCTGGCAGCATGGGTTCTGCTCCCAGCTTTGGCACTGACCTTCTGTGTGACCTCGGACAACTTACTTCACCTCCCCTGAGCTTCTGTTTCCCCTCCTCTCCTTTGTCTGCCTTGTTTATTTGGACTGTCAGCTCCTAGAGAAAGGAATTCAGCCTCCCTGGCTGCTTGAAAATTGCATAGCATGATGGGAGCCCAACTGGACTTGCTCTTGGGAGGTACTACAGTAAAGAAGTTCATAATGATGACTAAAAACTAGCATTTGCTAAACAATTGCATGGGAGTTTTTAATTATTAAATGTCATACATGAACTAGCAGGACATCTCTGGCAGTTCAGAGAGCTTGTCCAGGGGCAACAACTGTTGTTTTGTTCCTTTTCCATGGCCACACCGAAGGCCATAACTACCAGCCCCATAAATTTTGACATCTTCTCCCTGTCTCAGCTGCACAGTGGGAGGAGGGGAAGCATCTGCCAGAAAAAGGGAATGTTTGCTGGATGTAATGAAGAAGGCTCCTCTTGGAGTCCTCCCTCTCACAAACATCTGGACAGATAACAGCTCTTCCGAGAAAGATTGAAAGAACCTCCTGGAAAGGGCAGGGAAATGCTCCACTTTGAAGCTGGTCAGAGTCAAGGACAGAAAGGTTGAGAGAGGCTGCAGGGGATAATGCTGACCCTGTCACCCAGGGGTCAGGGATGGAACAGATGAAACTAAGGCCACCAAAAGCCTACGGGGCAGACTGGTTTTGGGTGCAACCACAAGAGCCTTGATTTCAGAATATACATCTTTCAGGGAAGTGCTGCAGCCTTGAAATCCATTTAACCATATGGATGGCATCAAGAAGTGTAATGAAGGATTTGCTGTTGCATTCACAGCTCTAGAGGAGACTCCATGCTCACCTATTGGCTTCTACTCTGCTCACAGTCCCCCTGGCAGTGCCATCACTGTCCCTCAGCCAAGAGCATTCCCTCCTCCTCTTCCCGCTAAGTGCCCCACAACTGGTACACAAGGACACCATGATGGGGCAAGAATCACATCATTTACACTACAGGCCACTCTACAGCTATAGCTAAGAGCAAGTTGTTTGTCTAACATGCCAGTGTTGCTTTCAAAAAGGCTCCAACCTTGCTACCCTTTTGGCAGCAACCTGCAGTTTGACAAACTCCACTGGAACACTCGTCTGCTTTTAAAATGTCTTAAACATATTGCATGTTTTGGCCTGTCATTGGCTTTTTCAAGCCCCAGCAATACAGAGGGGCTTGCTGGGAGCACTGTGGAAAGCAGCTCCTTAAGTGATGCTTTCCAACTGACAGGACTGGAGAGCAGGCACTACCTGCTGAAAGCCAAACCAGATGTTTATCCATCAACTAGAAGTCAATCCAGAATTGTTCCCCCCAGTGCTGTTCTCCAGTGCTTTTCCCATTTATGCCTGTGTTGGTGAAGATCCTTTCCCTGCCTGCCCATGCTGTGGGAGCATCCCTGTTGTGAGTCCTTCGTACCCTGGCAATGCATGGCAGTGCACAGGGTCTTCTTCTGTTTCCAAATGCAACAAGTGGCATAAAGAAAGCACAGATATGGGAAGGACCATCTAAGATAATAGACTCCCCCTGGCCATAATTCCTTACTCCCCACTGCAACAGGAGCTTTGGAAACTCAGGAGATAGATGAGCATGAGTGAAAGAGTGATGCTCAGGTGCAGGGTGAGCAGGAGTGAGGATTCCCTTGTGCATTGCCATTGAGGGTGTTTACAGACCTGTATTGTGCCACTGGATCCAGCTTGTTGCACACCCTAACGCTGTCACCATATGAAACAGGCCAAGGGCAGTGGCTGCATATTTCAAAGCAACATAGTAAAGGAAGAAAAAAAATCTCCTTTTCAGAGCTTGCAGGTTGCTATTAAGCAGCTTCTCCTTTCCATGGCAGTTGCTGGGCCTCAGAGACCACCACAGACATGCAGTTGCCAGGGTCTAAAGGGCAAAATTCCTGTGTCTCAGTCTACAAATTCCTCAAATAGTCCCTCCAATTTTTATGTTTTCATAAAGACATGGCCTGCTGCCGGGTGACCTGGAAGAGGCATCGCAGTGCTTTGTCAGCACTTGCCTCACTGCAGAAGCTAAGGACCAAGTTGTCTTATTAATCATTTAAAAAGTGGGGAGGAAAAAAAGAAATTAANGGGGGGGGGGTGGAAATGAGGTCAGAGTTCATTTTTCTCTCTGCTGTCGCTTCACAGTTCACTGGCTGACAAGGAAAGCAAGATAACAAGAGACTGGAGATAGTTCAGGGAACAACCTCTGTCTCCCAAGGAGAAGTGGGGGAGTTCAAGTTTCAGACATGGATGGAGAGACAGCTGTGCTGGCTGCTGAGCCACAGGACTTGGCAGAGGGGATGCCATAAGCTACTCCAGGAGGGAGCGGAGGGTTTTGGCCCTGGTGCACATGGACCAAGTATGTTTCATTTTTTGCCACCCCATAAATGCACTGACATTGGTGCTGCTTACAAGAAAGTCTGAGCTGAGAGGAATTGGGAGCCTTTTGCCACCAGTAGCCGTGCAGGATTTCAAGGAGATACATTCACTTCAGTCTTAGCCTCAGGGCTTATCTACTCTCTGGTTTTTGATTTCTTTTTAATTTATTATGTATGCAAAAGTATAGATTGGAGCAGAGAGCAGAGCCCCGATGCTCCTTCCCAGTCTAACACTGGAGTAATGATATGACAAAGCCTGCCAAACCACCCTTCCCTCCCTCTGTCCCCTATGGTCACTCCCCCTAGGAGCAGCAACTGCTGGAGTAACTGAGACCTCCTCAGGAGCGTGAGATACAGAATCATTCATTTTATGGGACCCTCCTGCAAGAGCAAGGGATTTGTTACCCTGATTCCTGCTGGGGAAGTGCTCCCACAGCCAGAATGTGAAACACAATACAGCACGGACTCTGACATTCAAGCTGGGTTATTTGAGGCGAGTTTGGTACACAGGGCCTATGCAGAACAATCCCAGCAGTAATTATACAGGCTTCTTGCACCATTCTGGCTAGGCAAATGCTAACTCTAGCCTGAAATGGCAAAGTCACTAAGAAAAGCCAATGTGCTGTGCCTTGTTTTAGGGATATAGAAGGGGGAAGTGGGTCAGGAGAAGGAATCACAAACAGGGGGTGGTTGTTTAGTGAAGATCCCTGTGCTGGAGGACATGCGCTAGGGATGGGATGTTTGCCTTTGTGAGCAGGAGCAGTGGACTATGGCACATGGCTTGGGACTTTCTTCAGCAGTGGCATTTGTGGCTATTCTAGTTACGGCTAGTGTTAAGCTTTTTGCTACAAAAATTGAAGTGATGGCTAAAAGTCCTAAGTCAACAATGCAACATGCACCAAAATCACTAGGGTTGTGTTAACAAGGTAGGATAGTTTCAAGAAGATGCAAGCAAGTAGTGCCAGAAAACTGTCACAGGAATAGTGTCAAAGCATTGACAGGTAATGGTTTCAGGCAAATGTTTGCCTCTGGATTTACACAGGCATTCACCATCGCTTGCTGATGTCCTTACCAAGTATAAAATTTAGAGTTGCAGTTTGGTGATGGTTTTGAAGTCATTTTCAGTGTGATTCCAGCCCAGAAGTGAGGGACTTGACACCAGGCATCCTCTACTCATCCTGCTTCACTTCAGCAGTCTCCAGTTCACAAATGAGGTGGGCATCCAAACTCCTGTTATAGTCATGGGTGGTCTAGTCAACAAAAAGAAGTTTTCAGAATGTTTTGTCATCCTAAAGTGAACAATTTAGTCAGAAGAACTGTCCTATAACTTCCTGTAACTTCGAATAACTGCATCAGACAGGTTCTGTCATTACCACTGCTAGATTTGGGCAATGAAAGAGCGGTGTCTCACACTGTCAGTACCAGTACTGAGTTCAGAAACAGAGGCAGAGTCTTTCAGACAGTAAAACAAGACCTCACTCTTAGACTATGGAGAGTCTCCAGGTGGCATCTCAATCTCTTAGCTGATGGTTTTAGCAGCTCATTTGAAAATAAGGACATACACACAGGACACCAGGCACAGCTGCTCAGAACAGGAGTCTGCAGAAGGAATGGGAGTCCTTTGTAGAGCGTTTTCCTTTTGATGGGTGCGGAGACATCTTGTCAGACACATGGGTAGCCTACAGAGATAAAATGCTGCTTCCAACCAAACAAGGAGCTGAGTTGTCTTTCCTGAATGTGATCCCTGGTGGGTTGTGCATGGGTGTTGGCTGACACCTTGGAAAAGCTCTGATGAGGAGGAGAGTGGAAGGTCTAGTGCAGTTCTCTCAGTGTGACAAGCTCTCAGCACATACCATCATCTTTCTACATCTTTGCTTTTTCTTTACCCTCTATCAGGTATGCAGTAAGAGGGAAGGAAGGGAGACTGTTTGACGTGTAGACTCAAAGGTTTGCTGAGAACATTCAACTTTGAGCTCTATCTGAAGTGAAACCAAGGCAATGTGAGTGAACAAAACATGGGCACGTTGTATCTACTTTGGATGCCAGCAGTTATTCAATAGTCTGTGCTATGAAGGTCAGGTCAGGCGATCACAACAGCCTGTGAATCTCTGTCTGTATCACACACAGAGCTATTTAGCCTGGTGAGAGCTGTCTGGAATATGTTACCTAAAGGTAGGATCAAAAACAAGGTCCTAGAAGTCTTTTTCCTTCCTCAACTGAGCAAATGCAGAGCAGGCAGGGATTGCAGGTGGAGTGTGAGGAGAGAAGAATGTTGTTAAACCCCTGAGAGAGGTTAGCCTGGTTCCTGAAGGTTGCATTGGTGGTGTGGCAGAGGTGTAGGCTGAGCACATAAAAGGCAGGTTGGCCATTGGGCCAAACACCGGATAAACATGAACAATCTCTGGCACAGCCAGTTCCACCATGCTCCGAAAATGAAAACTACTTCAGAACTACCCTGAAACGCTAAGACACCAGAAGCAACAGTGGACAACCAATGCTATTTTCCACTAATGTAGGATAATTCCTAATTGTTTTTGCTATGGAAGTAACAACATACCAGGTTTGGTGCTTTTTTGTTTGTTTGCTTGCTTTTTTGGGGTTTTCTGTTGGTGATGGGTTTTTTTGAGTTTGTTTTTTTTTTAATAGGGACATCAATAGAGATCCTTCTGCATTTAGAGATGAAGTAAGAGAAGGAAAACAGTCTTGTTTTCAATAAGAGAGGGTCTCTTCCTCCATTGCTCAACTGCCCATTTGCACAAGGCTTTCTGGCCCTGTAGTAGCCTGTTTCCCTGGAGAGTACAGTTGACATGGGGAGAGGAGGCAGTGTTGGAAGGTAGCCTGAGGATAACAGGCGTTATAAAGAGGAATTTTTTTCCCTGCTGTTTTTGTTTGTTTTACCACAGAGGCTCAGAGGAGCTGGCCAAGAGCCTCACACAGCAGGTGCTGCCTGGGAATGCAAGGGGAGCAAAATTCCTACTAAATGGAAGCATTATTTGACACCACCGCCTTTCGCAATCTTTTTCCTTTGTTTCAGACAAACTCCAAGGCCTCCTGGGCTTTGCGGTCAAAGCTGAGTTGGACTCTTCTGCAGGGGAGGAAAGGGAAGTAGTAAGGGTGTCCCCAAACATGCCAAACACTTGGGTGACAGAGACTGAGCCTTCTGGAAACAATACTGCTGGGTTCCCACAGAAGCAGCAAGAGGGCCAAGAAAAAAGAAAAATCATCTTTGGCTCCATCACAGCAGTGTTATATCTTTTTTTTTTTTTTTTTTTTTTAATGAAGAAGAGGCTGAGCCTACACACCCACACCAAAATGCTTTTGACATTTGGAGATCCACAGGAGCAGGTCACAGCTCTGGTCAGCTTGGCTATTATCTACCATGCCTGTTGCAAGACTGAAAGAGAGAGTGAGTGTGACCAGAGGAAAGCAGGATAACTCTTTCCTTTACCAGAGACATCCCCTGTGGCTCAGTCTTTCAGCTCCACTAATTTTCTTTTGTACCTCTGCTCCTTGCCAGTAAAACTGGTAGAAGCCATGTGGGGGTCATATATCAGCCACATGGGATGTGTAACTATTTCATAAATGATGGATCAGTACAAAAACCCAGAAAGAAGGAAGTCAGAATTTTCCAGAAATGACAGGTTTTGCCACAGACTTTACATTCTTTTTTTTTTTTTTTTAAAGCAGACAGTCTTCCTCTGTCCCAGTGTTCTCGTCCTACCAGCATGTTTTCTCAGTTAAAGACTGATTTTTCATAACCTTTTGGATATCCTCAGTTGCTGAAATGACCACACAGAAGGGCCCAACAATAGCTGACCTCTAGAAGCCTGCAAACATGCAGTAACTGGCCATGCCTGCAGTGTTCAGGTACATCTGTCTCATGGTTGTCCTCAAGCAAAGGGACAGTGTTCTTGTTTGCTCCATGCCTTGCATGCTGGGGTTGTGCTTGCTGACAGAGCCCTGGGGTGCTCCTCCAAGGCCAGTGTTGTTAACATTCATGATTTTCTTCCCCTTCCACCCTCTGTGGTTCCTGAGAGGCCAAGAACTCCAGTCTGGATGCTTTTAAACAGCACTGTATGAGGCACAGCCACATTTCTTAGCTGTCAATCTCTACAATCACCCACCAGCTCTCCAAAACAAGTTCAGAGCGTGACTTCCAGCGAGATAGATGATGCAGATCTTCAGGCCCAGAGGTAAAAGCTACAAGTATTAGCAACACAGTGGCTAGGTGGTGCCTACATTCTTGTCATTAACGTCACTAGCATTTCTCCCTGCCAGTGTCCAGCTATTGCATTCCTCAGCCCAAACAGCAGCTTTTTTGAATTTCATGTACTGCAAAGGATGGAGAAATCTATGTGAGACAAGTATCTGATTCTTCCCAGCTCTTTCACTGCTATTTATTGAGTACACTAAAATTAATGGAAACCAAAGACATTCAAATGGATGGCAGAAAGTCATAGAGTTCAAAAAATGAAATTGAAATGAGCCTTTTTCAGAGGGCCATTTGTGTATCATTAAAATTTCTGCCCACTCAAAAAGAGGGAGGAAGGATAATACTAAGCAAAATTAAAAGCTTCTGGTGTAAATTTGCAATGGTGAGAAAAGTATGTCCCTGATAAATAGCCAGAAGGACAAACTATGGCCATGATCATGCTCTTCAGGATCAGGAGTCCCAGCAAAAGGTATAGCTACTGAAAAATAGAAGGGATGTAGAGTAAGACTGTATAAATAATTTCAAAGCTGGAAAATATGCCTTGGTGGTCCATATCCACATCAGAAGAGGATGGGGACAGAGTAATAACATACAATACATCTGTGCAGGGAGATAAGTGAGGTGTTCAAAAGTCCTTTGGCAAGGCTGATCGCAGCCCTTGTTTCAGCAAGAAACATTAGTCTGGTTTTTGCATCAGCAAGTTCAATTTCTGTTCATTTTCTAAATGAAAGTATTTTGAAAAATATTTTTTAAATATCCCAAGTTAATTTTCTCAGTATTATTTAAGAACAAGTAATAATGCAAACAACAGTGTAAAAAGTTTTTAAATAGCTAGCACTGCCTTAAAGTTGGATCACAAATAGTTCTGATATATCAGCTTTTTCTTTCCAGATGCTAGGGTTAAAAACCCCAACCAACTCCAAAGTCTAAGATTGTAGCAAACCAGGCAATGCCACTCAGTTATGAAGTGGAGAATAGCACAAAACTGATGGCTAGATGTGAAGCCAAACAAAAGCGGATTAGTAATGAGGCACATTTGTTTAATGAATAAGATCGTCAAAATCAAGTAAGGTTATGAGTCTCCAACTTCTGAAGTGTTCATATTCCCGTATCTTTGTATGCCTGGAGCTGCATGTTTTTCTGGAAGATTCAGCAAAGCTACTGAGCTCAGTACTGGACTAATTTGCTGCAACTGAATGGCTTTAAAATATAGGAAGTCATACCAGATGTTCTCATGGTTCCTTCTGGACTTAAATCCTGTGAATCTATGAATGAGTTTCTGAATCTGTGAAATCCAAGGCCCTGAGAATACAAACATATGAGTAGAGTTATACTTCTGGCCCCCAGATCAGAGGAAAGATATTGAATGTGCATTGTTGCGATAAATCAAAGAAGCAGCTAAATCAGAGCTGTAATAAAAGTCGACTGCAGATCTTTGTGCAAAAATTGGTCATATGTCATGTGAGGACAAGATTCAGAGATGTGATTTCTCAACATCTAAAATTACTTCTTTTGGGAGCAGCCCCTTCCAAGCACTGTGGTGGAGATCCTCCTCTGGACTTGGTCTTCTATGCCACACAGGAGCTCGTTTGACAAGTGACGATCAATGAGGCACTGAATGCTGCTGACCACAATGTAATTGAGATGAGCATCCCTGCCATGAAAACCAGCAGTGAAGCATTCAAGTCAAGAGAAAGGGGGTTTGTTTTGTTGGATTTCCTTAAGGGGAAGCATGTCAAAACTGAGGAAACTGAAATCCATAGTCAGCAAGAAAGCTTACTCACCATGGCCTAAGCACAGTCACACAATGTATCCACCCACTCCTCTCCTCTGAAAGAGAATGAAGAGCAGCAACAACAACAAAAAAACCCAGACCTCGAACTATGACGTTTCTGTATCATTTAATAACACTTTGAAGTAATCTGATTGGTTCTGGGAAGAAGTTCTCTGTATGCCCTATAACTGGATTCAGATGACATGAGTTTGAGTATCACCACCGAAATTTCTTCTTGCCAGGCCCTGAGCATCTAAAGTTTCCTGGTCTCACCCTTTCTGTTGGCTATGTCTCTGGCTGGAGAAGGCATCAGAGTGCACAGGAGAGACCTGGGACCCAACATGCCTCATCAGCACAACACTGAGTGATTCCTAAGATGCTTGGTTGGCCACCGTGATGCAAATCTCCCTTCTCCATGCATGAGGGTGCTGGAGCCTTACACCATGGGTGTATTTAGATGGCTGCTTTAAAGAAAACCTTCAAGAAATGGACACATTGTTTGAATGAAGTGGTCAGAAAAAGAGGATGTGCTGCCGAAATTCTCCAGTGAAGCACCCTTGTTATATAATGCCAAGCTACATGTGTCGTGCAAAGTACTGTATGTCATTTGCAGAAGGTCTGTTGATACTCTAACGTCACCACCAATGTCACGCAACACTGGGTGAAGCAATGAGCACGGCAATATCACCAAGAAATACATAATGCCAATGACAGTGGAACTAATGTAGAGGCGATTATCCTTACATTATTCAACACTTCCAATTGCTCTCTGTTTTAAGTGGCTATATGATGTAATAATATATAAATACTGTAATGAAGAGTTTATTTATAACCATCCTCAGTGTTACCAGTGAAAGTATTAATGCACTTTTCCCACGCTATGTTCATTGACTGCAGCGAAACAACCCGTTTTCAAGGGACTATGTCAAAAGAGTGTTTAAGCCATTCCTCAGTCACAGGAACAGCTGAACGGCTAATGTAGCAAGCAAAGTAATCAGCTTTAAATATGGGAATTAAAAAAAAGAGGGGCAAAGAATGGTAGGTGAAGACAGGACATACCTCAAATGGAAAAAGAACTTTAAAGTGTCTCTAAAGCTGGCAACTATTTTCTAGCTTGAGGACCAATGGACACCATGGAGCAGTAGATGCTTGCCCCTAGCTCTCATTTGAGATATGAGCATCGATGGAAGGAGCTGGGGATCAGACCTTGGGGCTGTATCAAAGATAGGACCTTGAAGTAGCGGCTCCTTAAAGTCTCAGAAATCTGGAGTGGTGCCATTCATACTGCCAGAGTTACTCTCACATTCTAATGGTGTTTGCCTAAATTGAGCTTGCATTCCTGTATAATCCTCCACATCCTTCAACTTTCTAAACCACCCTGAAGGCACCAGTAGCTTCCAGATGTTTCTTCCTCCTCCCTGAGGATGGTATGGGAAGAAAAATGACAGGTCTCGAACGGTTGAAGGTGCAGGGTTTCAGAAGGACTATGTGGCATTTGCAGAGACACCACAACGCTCCCATTCCTACGCTCCATCTGCAAAGAGAGTTCCCTTTCACTCTAAACACAGTAAAAATGGGAAAAAGCAGAAAGAAAAATGCTCCCTTTTTCCTTGTGGGAGAAAAGTGTGATTTCATCATTGCAAAGTGTGGGTTTCTTAGGGTGTGTAGGAGAATCCACAATTACCTGGAGGGACAAAGTGGTGGAGATGGGGCTTCTGGCTCTCTGTCCCACCTTTCCCCTGTGCTGCACCAGGTCCTGGCCCACTCCTGAGCCCCTTGTGTCCCTATAGCTTTATGGCTGGCCCAGGCAGAGCCGCTTTTCAGAAATTCACCTGCTACCTGCATTTTCCCTATTTAGGGATGAGCTTTCCCTAACTTTGACTTGGTTCATCATTGCTTGTAGAGTGTACCATATATTTCCATTAATGGCTCTTAGAGTGGTGAAATCATGGCACGACTTGGAGGGAAAATGTCAAAATTTCTCCACCCATTTTAGGACTTCCCCATTCATCTCTCTTAAAATTTGCCACTCCAGGAGCATGAAAATCCTGTGTATCCATGTGGGCTTTCCCTGCAAAGCAGAGCAAGAAATGGGGCAAGAAATGGAGTGACAGCAGGAGGAGATGTATCTTCCTCCACCACATTGGCATGCTGCCAGCAAGTACAAGAAACTGCCTTTTTTTTCCCCATTTCACAACAGAGCTACACTGTAAACAGCATTCATCACACAGGGAGTTCCACTTAGAACTGAGTGAACGCTAGAAAAATACTATTTACAAGTCCTCCCTCAAATAAAAAACATGAGTTTATTTTGGCATGGACAGCGATTCTCCTAGTGATTGCTTCTGGCAAGCAATCAGGCAGGTACAACACTTGCTGGAATATTTGGAGGATGGGGACATGCTGCAGATACTTACGTAAATTTGAATTGTCAGACAAACACTTGTGCAAATCTGTGCAGTGAGTGGTTTGCATAACTGGTTTTGAGAGCTGTTTGTGGGTTCCAGACTCTTTGAATCCAAGTGGAGAAGCTCTGCCACATGACGGAGGTAAACAGGGACACACACATAAACTCACAAAGAAAAGCAAAAATTAAAATTAAGAAAAACAAAACAGCTAACAAATAGTTGAACTGCAGTCAGGCTGCATAGTTTGCAAGCAAACCAAAGACTGAGAAATGGCCGGGGAAACCATTCACGTACTAACGGCGTGTCAAACAAATCTGTAAAGTTCCTGTAGCATTTGCAAACAGTGGCGTAAGTTCAACAGGATTTACTTGGAGCAGTCCATGAGATTAAAATCAGGCAAGCATGTAAATAGCTTACTGGAAGAGGGCCAGAAGACGGGACTACAGTTGCATGGTTAATGGAGTTTGGCAAGCAGTCACCCTGCTATATTTCCTCTGGGATCGACATGTGGAATGGAATCGATTGATACTTGAAAAATTAAGGACAGGGATTACAGGAAAGGAGGAGGACCAGGAGAGCTGACTGGGTGGGCTCACCAACATGGGCAGATGGGCTAATGTTCAATAGGTGGCACCTACAAGCAGGAACCCAAGGAGGGTGTTACCTTGAAACCCCACAGCTTCAAAACACTTCTGATGCAGTCAAAGTCTTAACCATATGCTGGCTGCAACTGATGTGTCCACATGTGAAAGCAATTGCCATGACTGGAAAGGCTTGGGTTCTGTTTTGTTTGTGTTGTTCATTATCTACAAATGCAATTACCAAGGGATAAATTAAATTAGGTTGTAGCATTATTTTGACCATCTTTTCTGGTTTGCTTTACTTCAAATTTTCTGAGAAGCCAGTGTTTACAGTTAAAAGTACAACTTGGCAGAAGTACAATCAGGAGTGAGCAACACGTACCACAAACAAAACCATTAAGACCATTTAGAAAATTTTTGCAAAAGACAATCAAATGGACTAATTTCCCACTTGGTCACCATGATTTTATGTCAACATTAGCACCATTGACTTCAACTGAGCCCAAAAGGCACAAAGCTTGTGTGATGGGTTGGGAAACTGTCCCAGTTTAGGATTATGTATATCATATTATTTAAAAGACAAAGAAACAAGTCCCAGGAGTGTGTAAGTGTGCTGAGGGCTCTGAATGCAGCCCTTTTCCCACTGAAATAAGAAGCAGACCATCTGTATCCTGGAAGGGGTGGAATCAAGTGTCCCCTACCTTCCATTGGCCATCAACAATGCACTTTTTGGGGCGGGGTGTATAGTGTAGGACAGGATAGATGCTCTGGAGAATAGAGAGAGGACTAAAGGGAAAGGTGTGTCCTCCTCCCTATGCACTGCTTTCCCAGCCACAAATATCTTCTTATTTCTCATTACTTCATAGACTAGGATCTATTTTAAAAGCTCCTCAAATCAGTAATATAATTCTTTTTGTCTGTATGTGTATAAATAGAGGGAGACATAAACCTAAAAGAAGGACAGGAGGTGAGGAGGTGTATTTTACCAGGTTGATCATTGGGTTGGGTTTTGGTGGTTTTTTTGTTTGTTTATTTTGTTTGTTTGTTTGTTTGTTAATTTTTTTGTCTTTTAGAAGTGCAGTTATATTAAACATGTTGGGTTGGCCACTAGGATGAGTAAGACAGTTTGGGAGAAGAAAAGGTTTGTGAATATTCTAGGATAATTACTAACAGTTAGTCCCAGAACTAGGAAAAAAAATAAGAGGGAGAAAAAAAAAGCAAAAATAAAAAAGCAAAGAAAAAGAGAGAACAGCTTTCGCCTGTTACTGATTTCCTTTTTGGTTACAGGGGCCATTGTTTGTTTTAATGACAGGAAAAGAGAGCTGTCAGAAAACATTTGCATAGTGCAAATAGGGTCACAAATCAGAAGGACTGTGTAGATCATGTAGCAGTAAGCCGGCAGCCATCGGTGTGCAATGATAAGAACAAGATTATTTTCTGAAGTATGGGGAAAAACTAATAGTTTTTCCCCATGCAGTTGAGGGCTCAAGCAAATTTGGGGGAGAAAAGCTTCCGGCCTGCAGCAGAGTCTGCTGGGCTCTCATGAAGGCGTTGCTGTTTGTTTATTTTCTTAGCTCTGTGCTTAAGATGCATTCTTTGAAAATTTAGCTGATGGGTCTGTTTGTATAGACTGCACTGCTAGTGAGTTAGACCAGGGGTTTGTGTTCATTTGGGAAAAGAGAAAGAATCCTGGCCATTAGAAATGTTTACTATATCAGGAAATGAATTCACTACTTGAGGGTTCCAGTGGATATAAAACAAAAATTAAAACAAGAGCCTTGTATAAACCCACTTTGTATTGTCTCCTCCATAAACAGCTCCATACATGACAAAGTTCGGAGTGAGCAAGAGAGGTAGTTTTATCAGGGCATGTGGACAGGAGTTAATTGCTGTTGTTTTTTTATTTTTTTTGCACATGTTGGTGAGTTTGAAGTGAAATCTGATTGTCTTTTCTTTCTCCCATTCCAGGGAGAGCTGAGCTTTTGCTGAGAAATAACACTAGGCAAAATGACTTCAAGCTGTCACCATTACACAACCTAAACTTTATTTCTTCATTAATGCATTACAGAGCAAAAAAACAATGAGAGCATTCCTCTGGAATGTGTGTTTACTGAGCACAAAATGATATGTTTACTGAAATAGCAGTTGCTGACGGGTTACCCAGTGGGAGAGAGCTTTCTCCTACTGCACCGGTCCGAGATCCCGGTGTTGCTCTGCTCCATGGCCTTTGACACCAGTGATTTCCCCTTGCCAAGAGGGTCCTGTGGGAAAAAGCAGTGGTGGTGCTGCTGACCAGAGCTGAGGGTTAGCATCATCCAGCGGCACCTTTCCGGTGGCTCCAGCAAGCCCTGGAGGAAAGGAGAAAAAGGAGGAAGATTTCGAGGCATTCCTTTCTGGAAAAAGTACGAGTTGGAGGAGAAGGGGCTAAGCCCAGAGTTTCAGGGTGGGTATCAGTGCTTCTCTTGGTGTGGGAGCAAGAGAGATGCTCAGGGCAGAGGACAGCTGCTGATGGCATGTGGGCTAAGACTCCCCAAAGAATGGGCAGAGGTGGGACTGGCAGAGCAGCTTCTGGGTACAGGAGTGCTGGGGGCATGTTCCACAGGAGGAAGGGTGAGAGGGCATTCCTGATGACCTGGATGTGATGGGTATGTTGCAAACATTCCAAAGAAAAACATCCAGGGGAGGAAAGAAAGGGAGTCAGATAGACAAATAAAACAAAGTCAGTGATGGAGCTTTCTCCTTTGTCCCGAGTCAAAGCAAACTGTAAATGCACTAGTGTAGTGCATGTGTACATATGCAGGTGCACAGGGTCTCAAAAATTCAAAGATAGTTCCTTTTTTTCTATGTATTCCAATAAGATTCAGACAGTAAAAAAACTATAATTAGGGAACTTTTGCTCTGTAAAACTGCCAAGCAGACATCAGGTTGGCTGCAGCACTGTTTGGTGTGGATATGGCTCTCCAGTGATTCATAACCAGCCCAATCGGAACAGGGTTCATCAGTGCCCCAACCAACAAAAACACAACTGCAATGTTTTCAGTTCTTTCCCTCTCCTTTAAAGAGAAATATACACACACATGTAGAGGAAAAACAAAAGTAGAGAGTGCTTTCTAACCTGGTACAGCATATTACACTAATTAAGGGATGCTGTTACTCATGCATCATTCACAACCCTGCCAAAACTGGGAACAAACAGTCCCTACAATCTTATTAGGACTGTTCAAGCTGAACTTTACAGTTTTCCAATCTGAAAAAGCCCAAATAGGAAACATTCTTCCTCACTGCTAACTCCTTCAGTTGGTAGCATACTGGGCAGTGTTCTTACCCTGATCTGCTTGTCTCTTGATATTCTTGTCCATCAATCCATCTGCAGAGCAGATGAAGGGACACACACAATGTCACATGCTGTCATCTTTCCACTGGATTGCAGCAAAGACCTCAGAGGCTTCATGTTGAGTCAGCACCCACCATGCTGGGAAAGTCCCTGGAAATAAGAAGAAGGTTGCACCCTTCTACCCTGGAGGTAAAAGCAACTCCTTGCTGAGACAGCCTTTGTTCTGATACTGTGGTGTTCAGGCTTTTTGGTGTCTTGTTTGACACCACAGGAACAGGGGGGCACCGCTGCCAGGAGAGCCGGAGGCATCGTAACCCCCCAAACCCTTCTTGCTGAGGTGTGAAATACAACTGGGGAAGTCATAGAATCATAGCATTGTTAAGGCTGAAAAAGACTTTACAATCATCAAGTCCAAATAACAAGTCCTTCGAGGTGTCTCCAGTCATGGCTCAGAGAGGCCAAGAAAGTGTGCTATTTGTGTACGTGCCATGAATGCATCTTGGCACCACACTGACAAGGATTGACAGGAGCTGCAGAAAGGCTGAGTAAAATTTTCCAAAATACCTAAGTGATGTAGAAGCCTCCTGTCCTATTTTTAAAACGTGACTGAAGCATGTGAGACCCAGAGCCTTAAAGGTACCTCTGCAGATAGCTCCCATAGAACTAGGCACCTAAAAGAGCAGCTCTGTCCCACCACCCTGGTGATTCATCCTCCCCACAAGTCTAGGGTCCCCTCCCCTCTTGATCACATCATTTCAGCCTCGTGCCCAACACAAGGTTGCTCTTCTGCAAGTTCCATATGGATGTGCACAGACCCCTCTGTCCCACAGCGGAAATCTCCTCTCTTTCCTTCCACTAGTCCCAACAGAGCTACTTTGTACTTGGGTTCTGCTTCCAGTCATGCTGCCCTTGTTTTTTTCTCTCCTTCTTTTCTTCACTGTTCCAGAAGCCACTGCTGGGTGATAACTCGTCTCCAACCCAGTCAACTTCCAGGTGGGATATCCCCCACCCTCCCAGCTGCTGTGTACAGGCACATTGCTCTCAGCAGACCTTGTAACTCCAGGATAGGCAGCAAGGTGACTTTAGCTGTGTCTTTTCCCACTGGCCATTGGGATCTGTGAGTTCCAGCCCGGATGGCTTGGCCCAAAATATCCCAGGCTGCTTCCTCAGCAATGAAATGTCTCCTATTTATTGCTGTTGATTACTGCTAATGACAAAGGCAGGTGGCTAGGGACAGCAAAAGGAGGATGGCAAAACTCAGAGAGATGGGAGAAGATAAAAAGGTCAAAAAGCAATTATTTTAGCTGCCGGCTTTGTGCAATTTTGGAAGCAGAGGACTGTTTGCGATAGATGTAGCAGGCACAGGTTTCAGCTGCAACAGCATGCTCTTCCCACTCCGTGTTTTTGCAAAACTTTCTGCCTATTTGTAGCACCTCCTGCTGTATTGCTCACACCAGCCGTTGCTCAAGAAAGATACCGGAGCCATACGTTGGAGCCGTATGTCTCATCGGCACAGCAAGACTTGAGCAGAATCTATTGCCAGAGGCAGAAATACTCTCATGGATGCAGCCAGTAGAATAGATGGAAATTTTCCAAAGTTCTTTTTGCAGAGGGAACATTTATCCCCATGAAAAATGTGGAGGGACTGAAGGGAAGGCTTAATAATGACTTTTACGACATGTCCTTTCCCATTTCTAACTTCTTTTAATTGTCTTTTCTATCTTACAATGCCCTCGTGAAGCCCCTACTCTCTCGCTGATGTCAAGGCAGGAATAGTGAGGAAAGAAATATTGCCACCCAAGCTGCGGTGCTGAAAGCTCCTCTTGTCAGTGCTCTGATACAAATTACCATATAGATACCAGGACATGCTCCTAAAGTTTCTATCTTTGAGTAAGGGCACTTCTGGCCTCTCAGCTGCTGCTGCAGTGCAGTGTTCTTGACTTTCCCATGTCTATCCTAAAAAAGTCCCTTCCCTATGTATAAAAAAATGGCATTGAAGGTACTGCTTCACAGTGGTGCTGTGGACAGGAAACATGGAGTGAGAGGCAGGTAGGAGAAGATGAGAATTCACAGAACCACAGTAAGAGGTAGGCTGGGTGCTGGGAGCCTGGGCACACCAGCTGGCACTCGGGATGAGTGACTCCCATGCTGCATGTGCTTTGGGGCAGGATGCCTAAATGACTCAGTATTGCATGGGGGGAGAATGACATTGACAGTGAGATGTTAGCATAGGAGAACTGGAGCTTGTAGTGATGCAAACACCTATAGCGAGGACAGGTGCATAAGAAGGATGAACATCAGTGTGACCTCCAAACATTATCCCTACAATATGAGATCACTGAACTTTTAAAGGCCATATCTATTTTGCTTTGCTTTGAAGTTGTGTGATGCTGGTAGAGCCATCAATGATCTGTGCACTTCTTTCTCTGCAACTAGTCACCTGCTGAACCCTGGGGACCACCACACATCCTTCGGGTACCATCAGTTACATCTCTTCTGGTGTGATGCAGCACTGGCCCTCACACCACGGAACTGTGGGCATGTGGAAGCCATGACTGCCTCGATTAATGCCTCTGAAAATGACCACCCTCCCACTTTCCTGTTGCATGGACCAGATAGTTGCAAGCCAAGGCCATTACTCAGCATATCATCAGGTGTGTAGCTGTGTCCTGAGCACTCCAAATTGGCAGAGAGATGACTACTGGAAGGAAGCTGAGGCCAAAAGGGCTGTGGCATATGGCCAAAAGGGCTGTCGATTTCAAAGCTGATTCCGCTGTTCCTCCCATGGAGCAAAACAATCATATTTTTCATTTTACAAAGGACAAAGCTNTTTTTTTTTTTTTTTTGGTTGTGCTTGCTAGGAATTTATTGAACACTGTTACTTTATTCTTCTTGCTGTCAGGAAACAGGCTGACTGCCCTCCCAAAGTTTGGCTACTGAGCAACTAGGCTGCATGGGGCTTTTTGGACATTGGTGAGGCTACTGTCTTAGATGGTGGCCTATGAATGTCCTTCAAACACTTGGCATTGAAGAGCTCTGCTGTCAGCCTCTGGAATTTCCCATATCAGTGGGCGGTGAGTGGGTAGCACAGCTTTTGGGCCCAAAGAGAGTAAAAGCCTGCTGCCATAAAATCTGTAACGCAGCATCTGGTGTGGTTTATACTCTATGTGCTGCATTTCATCCTGGGAGAATGGCCCTGAGATGCCTTGGATGTGTGTTTCACAGTCCAGGGCTATTGAGGAAGGTGCCCTACTTCCCATCATCTGCACCTGGTTCCACAGGTTGAGAAATGCATAGTCCAGTGGTGGGGAAATTGTAAATCTGAACTTTCCTTCCCTATTCTTTCAGTGGAAAGTATGGGAGGAAAAAAACTGCAGTATTTTCTTGGGATGGGGATAAGTGGCAGAAATAGATAGCACCAACAGAGTGGGAAATGACCCTTTTCTTATATTCCTTCCTCCCAGTTATCCATGATTATACACCTGACCCATCTGCCCCCATATACACCAAAAATTTGGTGCTTGGACACCTGCCAGCTATCCTATTTCTATGCTGGAGCTGGTCTCATTCAGAGGAAAATTCCCCAGCCCTGGAGAAACCAGAGCAAGAAGCAGTTTCCCTGGGTTTGTTCCATTATTCATTGTTATCCTCCCCTCGGGCCGCCCTGAACAATTTCCTTCCCCTCCCCTCCATGTACACCCTTCAAATGGTTTTAGAATATGGCACTGAAAAATAAAGTTTTTAAAAAAACCCAAATACCCAAGGCATTGAAAACATTCAAATATATTGCTCAGCTCTTTCCTCCCTGCACTATTGTCTTAGGAGGGATGGCATGGGACCAGACTTCTTTCTTATTACCAATCTTAACTACTCCACTGGGCATCGAAAAATAAAGCCCTATAAAAGTCACTAATTAAATAAGTTCTCCCATCTGACCTAATACAACCAACATGGGAGGTTGCATGAATTTTTATTTTTTTTTTTAGTTTTTTTTTTTTTTCCCTCTTTTTCTCTCTTTTTTGTAGAGACCACTTTTCTGATGGGGATTTGTTTTTTTTCTGGTAAGGGAGAGGGATTTCAAGGTCACGAAATGAATAAATGATGATAATGCGCGGCTGTGGGGAGAAGTGAGCACAGCAAGCACACAACGAACGAGCATAGCAGCAGTCGAGGTGCTTGCTGCCTGCCCAGTCCCCTCTACTGGGGATGGGGCTGGAGTCGTCCTTCCCTGTGGCTGCTGCCTGAGTGCTTGGCCTCCCTGCTTTTGTTTGCCATGGCGGCTGCTTGTTTTTTTAATTATCATTGTTGTTTTCTTCTCTTGAGACTCAGGAGCACATGATTATCTCATCTGAGTGTTCCCTGCCCCAAGGCTCTGTGGGGTTCCCTGGCTCCAGGCTTTGTGGGGTGTGGGCTTGCCCCAGAGCAAGTGAAATGGATAATTAACGTCCACATTTCCTGTTATTCTGGAGAATTTTGGATGGATCTGTGAAGATAGGTATTCGCCATGCTCAACCATGGTGGTTCCAGTGTTGTGTGCCCTCTTTCTCCCTGCTCTTTGACCATGAATCCGCAAATGAGATGGGTTGGGAGAGCCTCAGCTCTCTGCCCCACCACGGGGGCTTGCATGGGGCAATGCTCTTTTCTTTTGTCCTGACTCACTAATAAGTTTGCCTCTTGCAGAGCATCCTGAGGTTTTCTAATAACAGGAAGTGGTGCACTGCCTGTTCTGGGGTCCAGCCGCGTGTGGGAAGAGGTGTGGCTGCCTCCAATTTCGAGGAACACCAGTGTCATGACCTGCCCCAGCCTCAGCTTGCTTTCTCCTTGGCATCCACTTCCTGCCTACAGCACTATTACCCTTTTTTTCACTTGCTACCTGAGTAACCCAAGGGATTGCAATGAGAATTGGCCCCTGCAGAAACAGATGTCTCAGGGGACTGGATTGCAGCTACTGAAGAGTGTCAGATAGGGGTGAGGATGCAGAGTCCAGGGAAATGTGCACTTCTATGGCTGCCCTGGGTTGGGTCGCCAAAGGTCCTGAAATCTGCAGTGAAACAGGTTCTGAAGAGTTTGAGCACACATCACAAGAGCATTTCCGAAATTGCTTACCTTTTTTAATGCAAAATCTCTGGCAGTGAGAGGTCTTGTCCTTTAATGAAGTAATGGATGGGATCTGCCGAGCCAGACAAGCTCTTCTTCTGCTCCTACTGCCTCTCTTCAAGCCTGGAGAGCCAGGCAGCACAGGTCCCTGGGGACACCTCTCAACAGTCCTGATTTAGCTTATTCTAGGCCATGCAGAGAATTATTAGCTGCAGGAGTCTGCCTCTCTCCTCTTCTCATTAAGACTAATTTTCCTATTTTAGCTCGGTGCTTCACTTTCCCCCCACCCCAGCTATTTATTTTGTAGTTTTTATGCTATAGCTGAGATAAATAAACAGCAGCTGAGAGGGGGTTGTGGCTGTCAGGGAGGAAAAGATTGGGTGCATGGAGCTGGGTGAGGTGGTGGGAGCCTTTCCCAGTGCTGGGCACTTTCCTAATGCTACGACATGAGTATGATCCATGAGCCAGAACCACAGGGAAACCACGCAGCATCTGCCCAGCTTTATTCCCGTGGCTGTCGTGGTTGAGCATGGCTGTCAGTTTTGAGCACAAGGTAGCAAAGCAAACCAGAGCCGCCTCATGGAGCCAGCAGGCTCATTGCTTAACCCATGGAAAGACTCCATGTGATTTTTCTGTGACCAGTCACTTCCAGTGTTCCATGAAATGCCCTCTGGCTATTAACGTTACACGAATATTCCTGTGTAGTCATGTATTAATGAGAGCCTTGTGGAAATGACAAACCTTAAACAAATGCAAGAGGCTGTTCATAGAACAATTAAATTTGCTTTGCACCAGCTTGTGGTCTGGAAAGAACATCCCTGAATGTGGCTCATGTCAATCTAGTCATGAGACAAATATTAAGTGTGACTTGGCTTAAGTGATGGGGCTCTCCTCTGTCTTTCTGAGAGGTGGTGAGCACTTCTGGGATTCAGCAAGTTTCAGTTCAGTTGACACTTTGCACAAGTTGCATTATTTTTCTGTGCACCATCTGTAATCTCAAAACGCTTCCTGCCTCATGGGTCTTAGGCTGAATATGTGGTGGAAAAATATCCAAGATACCTGCACAGGCCTCTTAGGAGATGATTTCCAGAAATGAAAAGCAAATAAGCTGCAGATCTAATGCCAGGATAAGAAGGCATTGACACCCTGGCTAATGCATTAGCAGAACCTACCTGACATCTTACTCTGCAGCTCAAGAAAAAAACCCTTCAAATTTCTATGTTCTTTATGAAAACTATGAGACACACTCACTGTCACTAATTTATTGCCTAAGGAAATTTGATTAAGAGAGAGACCATGTCCTGAGTACTGAGAGAAACAGTCCTCCATCAATAGCAATGATAACTGAATATTTAATATGATGTCAAGCATCGTAGCATACCTGAAATGGGAAGATCTGTGGACTTGGACCTCTCTCTGGTGACTTTCTCTGGACAAGTGAGGACTCTTGTTGCCATCCTACGTTGTGACCTTCCCTTGCAATACCTATGTTCCTGCAGGCTACCCAGTGGGGTTGACTTTTATTTTTCCATGGGTTAAGACTGACAGTAATTATGGGTATTTGGGGGCTGCTCTGGGAAAAGGAGATGAGTCACATTGCTTCTCTGACCAAAAAAGGCCGTGGATAAAAGATAATAATTTAGTCTTCTGCAGGTGCTTTCTTTGGAAGGCACTGTCTGTCTCTTGCAAGCTCTTGTGCTTTACAGTGAATGCAGTTTAAGCTAAAAGCATTTTTGGTGGGAGAACCTTGCACTGGATAGGGTGGTAGAATTAGTGTTCTGCAGGGCAGGAGAGGGTGTGGGGTTTGGGATAAGTAAAGAAACCATTTGTTATTGAGCAGTAAAGAAAATTATAATTGCCACAAAGCTTTTTCTGCAGGAAAATGTTGTCAGCTTGTGTCGGACGGACAGGTTTAAGGCAGCAGGGAAACTAATGAATCATAAATATATTCTAGCTTAGCTTCTAACAACAAACCCCTAAATACAGCTATTGGTTGGTTGGTACTTAGGGACTTTAAAAGACAAAACAACTGAGATGTCTCCTACAGAAGGCATGCAAATGGACCACAATATATTACAGTTGAGTTTAAAGACATTCAGATAGAATACAGAATATGGGGTATTGTCTGGTATTCATGCATAGCTTAAATATGTCAGTTTAACTCTATATTTTCATCAGAATAAATCTATGATCAAAGGCTTGGTAAAAAGGGCTTGTCTCCTTTTTTTGTTTTGTTTTTTTTTAATGCTTCAGTGGAAATATCCCCATGTTTCTAGCTTGTTAGGACACAGTCAAGAAGGGAATAACCCATTACACACTTCATTATTTTCCAGATAGCAAAGAAAATCTCCTAGGAATATTTGAAATGTAAAGGGGTAGTATAATATCTAAAATCGAATTACATGAATTTTGATGATGTGTCAGCATTTGACACTGGTAATGCTAATGGTGATTTTTGGGGAGCCATTACTCAATCTGCATGTCAATAGCAAATGAGGTGAGGATTGCCTTCCGAGAAGTTGTTCTGTTCATTTTCTGAATAATAACAAAAATATGGTATAGATAGATACCTTTTTTTTACCTTTCCTTATTTGCACATTGAAGCTTTAGAATTACCCCTGATATTTTGCAACATCAGCCTCTAAGCTACAGAAATGTTAAATCAAATCCCTACATGCAAGCATTCCATGGACTAAAATATTCTTTATGATAGTCCTAAAGCCAGAATTACCCACTGTAGTACATGCTGAAATTTACAGTGGTGCATTAAAGCTATGACAAACAACCTCTGACAAATTGGCTGTAACTCTTATTTCAGTACACATCATGGTGAAATAGTGCAAGTGGAAAGGGATGCTGTACTTTTCAGTGCCAGACTCCAGATTCTGACTTCACCAAGCAAAATTATTTTAACCTACTTCATGCATTTTTCTCTGAAAAAAATCCAGTTGTTTTTTTTCCAGAAACTCTCTTTATTTTACAAAATGTTTGAAACTTGAGAAGAGACTGGGAATGCTTTGTCTCCATGAGAACTACTTCATTCTGATAGATTTAGTGGAGAATATGTCTGTGCTCCATGAATCTTCCCCAAAGAAATAGCCAAATGTATTGTTTCCAAATACTAATTCTCTCAACTTCTTAAAATCCCTTGGCACTTATTATATTCATTCCTCACAAGCAGTAGTGAAAACAAATGTTCTTTGTGTAAACAGATTTTGACAGAATGTGGGAAACTTAAATAAATATGGTTATAATATGGTATAAAAATCAACTTCAAATTTGAAGTAAACTGAAAGTGCATGGGTAAAGAGCCTTGTCACTCATCTTCAAAAAATATCCAAACCCAAATATACACTGAGATGTATTGAAACAGGTAAATATCAACTCTGAGGCTCCCAACTGCGTCATATGTTTGAAGACACGAGAACTCTGTAAATATACGATGTTAAGTAAAACAGTTGCTCCAAAATGTCCTTTCACATAGAACATGCTCTCATATGGGTTATTCCACTCCAAGAAAAATGAGCATCCTACCAGCAGTGTTTTCCTCAGCCGGCCAGAGGTGTGGGGTGTAGCTCTTCCTTGGGGTGGGCAATGATGTCATAGGACTGATGGAAACCAAGGATCTTTTGAAACATTTACATGGCTTATTTAAGTTGGGGAGGAGGGGAGGGGGGGGAAAGTACTTACTTCAGAAAGCACAACTGGCCACAAAGATGTTCTATGAGATTGGATACCCTGGGTGGTTTTCTGAGGCATGAGGCCAAAGGCCAAAAGAGCAAAACCACCCAAAAAGTGTCATAATTCGCCTTTGGGGCAATGTCTGCATGAAATGGAACTTATGAATAAAGACAAGGAAAATCCATTAAGTAATATTATTGACAAGTGTCTGACATCGCCAATAGCCAATCAATGCTCGCCACTTGTGCTCTGGATTTCTGAAATAATTTCTTAATGGAATAAGGGGGTTTTAATTCATAATGTCCTTGTACAGATGCTAGAGGATGCAGGTTTGCCAGCTATTCATGTTCCCAGCCTGCATGCTGTTAATAAATTCAAGCTTTAGTTGAAGCACAGTAGTAGTCCTCTGTTATATCAGTATTGCAAACAAGTTTCAGCTTCATGCAATAACATAAAATTGCTATATATCAGCATTTCTTAAGCACCTGTCCACGACAGTGCCAAGCCACTCTGAGAATTACAGGGGGAAGAAATGAGAGAGGCCATTTTCCATGTGAGATGTAGTGCTGCGGCGACAAATACACCTTTTGATTACATAGTGCAAACAGACTTTGGTGCCAATTTCAGAGGCAAAATAAAGGAAAATAGGGTTCAGACGATGCTACAAGCCTGAAAAATGTGTCTGGACCACATAAGAGAGGCATAAATGGAAGATTTGTGACTCCTGAGGTTTCTAAGCTTCAGGGTCCAAACGGCCACTTTTTACTTCCATGTTTAATAGCACAGCACTTTTAAGGAGAAGTGAAATCAGAACTGAAAAAGGATCAGCTGAGTAATGCAGTTGTAGGACCAAAGCCGGATACCCATTTACTGGAGGGTGACATGGTGGTCACGAAGAGCGGGGCAGTCATGAAGGCAGGCAGTATCTTCCCTCCAAAAGCCTTTCTCCTCAACTTTGTCATGACATGGACACAGTTTCTGTTGGGCTGGATGTGAAGAAAACATTTTTCTAGAGGAAGGCATATCAGCAAGGTACACTCCCACTGCCTGGCTTTAGGGAGAAAATGGACTCCTCTTTCTTTCCTGGTACAGTAAGGTGTGAAGGTACTGGAGCCATCAG
>VXBX01000607.1:330-44094 GCA_013400415.1 Scytalopus superciliaris | reverse complement strand
TTTTTTTTTTTTTTTCCTCAACACTGCAGCTCTGCACCTTTAAAAGTGTTTATTTTCAGTGCTCAGGACAAATCTGCATTTACTTAATTTAAGGAAGTTGACTGCTTTTGAGAAGCAGTATAATATTTTGACAGATAAAAAACCAGATCATTAGTAACTCCAAAATTCAGATATTAATCACAGCTAAAAGTGGCACTTTAGAAAGTGTCTGACTGTTAATCTTTTGGAGATGTTTTGGATGTAGAAGTAATTGTACATCTGCTGGGTGAGTTGTACTTGAGTACAGTTTGAGTTGGGATAGCTAGTGAATCACAGATCCTATTTCTGAGCCTTTCAGAGCTGCAAATGCTTTTACTTAGTCTTCCTTATACGTATGTTGTACCCATCTTAGCACACATCCTGTTGGTTTTGCTGTGTCCTTTTGATCACCGAGTCAGGCTGCATCATGTGATGACGTGTTACACACTGGGAGCAGTTGAAGTACAACCTTTCTGTCTTGTGTACACAGTTGTGGTTGATGAAATGGCTGCAGACAGACTTGGAAGAGATCTGGCTTGCTTTTGTGGGAATTTCTGCTCTCCCCTGTGCCAGGTCTCCTTCATGCAGTCAGGCATGCAAAGCACCAAAGAGCCCTGAAGAACAAAGAGGATATGAGTGTGAGACTTCCATTTCCTCCATAGGGATGCCCAAGCAGACATGGACCCGATTTCCATGCCAAGACCCCCCACAGAGAACTACCTTGTGGGGGCTACACAGTGAAGGGTGACAGCTGCTCACCTATCAGTATCCCAAAGTCAATCTTCCACAGGGATTCTAGGAAGAGAAGGGTCTGTAGAGGGAGGAATCTGGGACTGCCTGGCAAGGTGAGGAATGCTAGCTCTCAGATCACCCTACAACAGGAGGTGGTGGACTTGTTTATCAGCAGAGCTTGCCTGGTGCCACCCCTTTTTATTTTAGACTGAGTCAACCCTCCAGACACCAGTGAATGTTCTCTTGTAAACAACACCATGAGTTGTTCTGTTTTTGTTGTTGTTGCTGCTGCTGCGTTGTGTGTTTTTCTTCCTATTCCAGCTAAAACTGCTTTGCCTTCAGAAAGCAAAGCAATGCAACCTTTGCAGGCTCTTGAGCAACTTCTAAATGGTCCCAGTTGGCATGGGAGCCTTTGCTTTTCTGGTGAAAGAGGCATGACCATGGGCAGTAATTATCTCTGGGACAGTGGAGAGGACACAGTGCAGGTGGGAGGGCTGCCCAGGGCTGCACTCCACTCCTTCATTTCCAAACTGTGACATCTCTGAGCCTGGTTCAGGGGCAAATCCAATGAGTGTTCTTACTGCAGCACCGGGGGATGTGTAGGCATTGACAGCACTCAGAGGAAGGCAAAGGTTTCACCAAGGGCAGGAGAGCATCAGGTGAATTAGAAGTATAAAGATAGGCTCAAAACTCTTCCTTGACCTCATCATCTTTGGTGGCATGTGGGAAGAAGTGCAACCTGGGTAGCTAACAGAGTCCACAGCATTGTCTGTCTCTTTCAGGTTACCCTTCTGTTTTCTTCTTCTTTAAAGTGGGGGTATTTTTCTTATTCTGCTCTTCTCATGCTTGTGTAGGCCTGGTCACACTGATGGCTTCCCTTTCCCTGTGGCTGAGCATTACTGGTTATCAGCACACCATATCCCACTAGCTGGTGTATGGTTGGCCCTGGAAATTACCAATGACTGTTGAGGGATGCAGTGTCCCCTTCCCTTTCACCAGAGTGGGTAGGATGTCTCTGGCAGCAAGACCAATGCAAGTCTTTGGTTTTCCCACTTTCTCCTTTCCTGCCCCCTCTGTCAGGTCCAGGGAAAGAAATAAGTAGCTGTCTTGTCCCTGACAAGACATCTGTTGTTCAGATGCCAGATGCTGCCCTGCAAGGGGAAGAGCTTGTCCCATTTTTCCAAAAAATGACTGTGCCTGTCCTTTGTTTTCCTGGCCACAGCAACAAATTGGAAGTGGTCAGAGACCATCTCAAAAATCAGAGGGGATTTTGCCTCTGCACATCACAGCTGAATGTTACAAAACTGCAGATGACTAAAGTGATCTCATGGGATATTTCCTTAGATGCTGCCTTCCCTTGGGTGAACATGCTCCCAAGGTTTTGTTTCATTCATGCATTAAGCTGAGTGACTTCACTGTTGTTAGCTGCAAAAAAACCAGCTTTTCTGTGCTTATTACAATAGATCAGCCACTCACTGGGAGTTTTAGTAAAGAAGAAATTGCAAAGTTTCTTTGCCACCAACTTTCCTCCTTTTTTTTTAACCTAGGTTTTTCCCCTTGAAGCCATTGAAGGCCAGTAATCCCAGTAGAAACAGTGTTTTTTGTATCAGTGGACTCCTCCTTGCCATGCATCAAGCAAGCCAGCCGCAGCATGGCAGCTCTGCATCTCAGCACAATTAAGTGTGAAGTCATAGGGACACCAAGAAAAGCAAGCTGCATGTTCCTCCCCTTTGCCTTACCTCTCCCAGCACTTCAAGACATAGAAGTTGAAAGTTAAGCTTTTGAGTTACCAGCAATTTCCACTTTGGTGCATTATTGACTTTCCTGCAGTGCTTTTATAAGCCTGTTTATAAGACAATAGACAATGGGAGAAGTTGCTGAGGCTCCCAGTGGACACATGTTGCCAATAAACCCCTGAAACAGAGGTCAAATGTGTGTTCCCAGAATAGCAGAGGGTAACTTGCTGCTTGAGGAGCGTAACACTGCAAATGAACCAATACAGAAGAGAAGTCTTATTGTTCAAGCCATTGAGTCAGCTTGGCCCAAGAAGACTTATTTTCCAGAAGATCTGATCTCTTTACTTACTGCAAGGATGTGACAACATGTCTCTTCCATTGGTAATGCCTATGTGTATGCAAAAGTCTCTGTAGTCATAGATATGAAGCTATTTAAAATGATTCAAAGTGTAAAGAGACAACACCACCCTGAATGTCATGTTCTTGACCAGGTGCCCCTGTTGGTGGAAAGCCTTTCTCTCCAAGTGAGACACATGAGTGAGTCAGACAGCAGTTTCATGTGGGTGGGGTGGCTCTGCACAGTAATGGGGGGAGGGAAGAAAATATAAAACGCGATGTCCTGTTTTTAAGAAGTTGTAACTTAGCTTTACTTTTCCCTTGTATGAAGTCTCCTTGGGCAGGAAAGCATTTTTAACACATGGTTTGCTTAAAGAAAACAAAAAGTACTGACCCAGTGGAGATTTCGTTTCTTGATGGCCACTCCAGCTCCTTGTGGGTGCCAAAAAAATTCAGAGATTCTTTCTTTTTTATTGTGGTTGCAGATGCACTGATTGTGCTCTGATAGCCAGAGGTTGGTAAGATGACTGACTCAATCAGACAATGTTTGTGTAAAAGATTCATTGCTGGCACTCAAACTGCTCATGAAGGGTTTTGTGTTTGAAAGCCTGTCACATCAAGCTCTCCCTAGTGCTACAGGAGCTGTGTTGTCTGCAAGGCGGTATGAAGAGCAATGAGAGCATGTATGCAAGCACTTGGTTTGACAGGAAGGTTTGCACATGCTCCAGAAGCCTTTTGGCAAACAGAAACTTTCTCATGGAAAAAGCATGAGTGTAAATCTACACAAAATATATCCATCTATAGAGTGATCCAAAAAAGGCTGTGGGACAGCTCAAGTCTCCTCCCTGTGCTGTCTCCACAGAAGCAGGGAGGTGAAGTTGCTAACATGCAATCACAACAATTGTCGTATGTTTAATGCCTATTTTTACTCTTCTTGCCTCCATTTTTCCTGGCATGCAAAGGGCTGGAAGCAGAGGCACCGCACCCTGGAGTTGTGAGGGATATTAGAAGCAGGAGTATGGTGCCAAGGCTACAGTTAGATTCTAGCCCCCACCTTTGATTGGTGTCAAAATAACTTTATGGCCAACTTTGTCTTATGAACATCCAAAACTCTGGGCCAAGAAACAGGTGTTGGCTTCTTTTCATTCTGGAGCCCTTAGTGAGCAGCCAGCAGTGGAGATAGGAAGCAGCTGCTCTGTAAAGGTCAGGTTGGTGGGCTAAATACATTTCCTTTTTCAGAATATCATGTTGCTAAAGCCAGCAGAGCCAGTCAAAAACCCTGAGACATGTAGATGGTGACTGCATGGCCAAGTTAGCAGAGGACAATCCATCCTGGCCAATCCACCATGCTCTTGCACAGCTGTGCCCCATTCAACTTGCAGACCGAGCCTCCAGTTCAAATGGGCATAGACTGAGGTGTGGAGAGTGAGAGGGTTAATGGCACCTCACAGAAAAGCTGGATGTCTAGTGTTTCCAACCAAACCAGCAACTTGAATATTTCCCAACCAAAATATTGATTCTTCTTAGTTACTGAACTTCTGCAGCCAAATTCACAGCTCACCCATCCAGACCAGTACATTGACGTTGCCACAGCAACTGGCTCATTTTGAGCAAAGTTTCTTGAGGGTTTGTTTTTTATTCTTTTGAACTCTCTGGCCTAGAATATATAGGCAGTAAGAAAATTAATGGGTATCCCTGGAAAGATGCATTTGTTCCTGGAAATCCTTTTTGACCTTCATGAATTCCGATGCCAGTGATAAGTTTTGCCCGAGGAAAGGAAGATAGCAGTGACAATCATAACCTGAACACCCTTTTGCCAGTATAGTATCACCTTGAAGGTCTTGCTAAAGGAACTATTTATTTTGCTCTTTTAAATGATGTGCATGTCTGTTTGATGGGGACATTCACCTTCCTGAAGTTTGCACTGTCCAACCACGTAATGTGCTCCTCCACCCTATGCAATCCATGGGAGAAGAAAGCCTTTACGAATGCTACGCAGTCTAGTTCTAGCAGGTAGCTGATAAGTCTTCACATCCTCCTTAGTTTTTATGTCAAAACCTTCACATAAATGGCAAAACCAAATTCTCTCAGCATTTCCTCATAGGAGAGGTGCTCCATCCCTCTAATCAACTTAGTGGCCCTTCTCTGGACTTGCTCCAACAGGTCCATGACCTTCCTGTGCTGGAGACCCCAGAACTGGATGCATCACTCCAGGTGGGTAGAGGCGAGAAGAGGGGCAGAATCACCTTGCTTGACCTGCTGGCCACAATTATTTTGATGTAGCCCAGGACATGGTTGGTTTCTGGGCTGCAAGTGCACATTGCCTGCTCATGCCCAGCCTCCTATCCGCCAGCACCCCCAAGTTCTTCTTGGTAGGGCTGCTCTTGATCTGTTCATCCCTCAGCCTGTATTGATATTGGAGGTTGCCTGGACCCAGAGGCAGCATCTTACACTTGGTCTTGTTAACCCTCATGAGATTCCCACGGGCCCACTTCTCCAGCTTGTCCAGGTCCCTCTGGACGGCATCTCACGTGGCAACTGCACCACTCAGCTTGGTGTCATCTGCAAATTTGTTGAGGTTGAACTCAGTCCCCTCCCTTGTCTATGTCATTAATGAAGATATTATACAACACTGGTTCCAATACAGACCCCTGAGAGACACCATTTGTCACTGAAGTCCATTTGGACTCAGAGTCATTGACCACTACCGTCTGCATGTGACCTTGCTTGCTTATCTAAAAGTCCAATCACCAAATCCAATCCCTCTTCAATTTAGAGAAGAGGTTGTTGTGGGTCACCATGTCAAAGGCTTTACAGAAGTCCAGATAAATGTCACCAGTAGCCCTTCCCTTGTCCACTGATGTAGTCGCTCCATCATAGGAGGCCACTAGGTTGGTTAGGCAGGACTTGCCCGTGGTGAAAATGTGCTGGCTCACTCAAATCACCTCCACGTGTCTTAGCATTTTCAGCAAGGAGTTTGGCATTTCTTTGCAACCATCTTGGAGGGGAGAGGTGAGTGGAGAAAGAAAAATCAGTAAAGTCAGCATTGTATCACCATCTTTAGCTACAAGCATTACACTCACAGCTCTCTCTTCTCATATCCAAGATGGACTCCACAGATATTTTTATTTCTGATGCAGTTGCCTCATTGGCTAAGGTGTTCTGTAAATAAGAAAAGCAAAATTCTCCCCTAGCCCACCAATGGTTTCTGAAGTTGCTCAGGAAAATTGTTATGCATGAGGCAGCAGCAGTCCCAAGTTAACTCACAGATTCCAGATATTATGCAATCTGAGGCTTTCCTAGTTATGCTGTCCTCAACCATTCCTGCCTACTCTCACACATCTGAACACTTGCACATGTGTGCAAAATCCAGGACAATTTAACCTCTATTTTATCGAAATCGAATGTTTGATTTGCAATCACCCAGGAAAAAAGTAATAGCTTCTGACATTAGCAATTCCTTCAAACCTAGATCATGGGACTTTGACATTCAGCCTCTTGGAGAAAAGGCACAAGATCTGGTGCTGGTGAGCACCTTGCTGAAAGCCACCCTTGTCCACCACTGGTCAAAAGTCAAGGTAAGGACACCATTCAGCAGCAACCAACAATCACACCTTCAGCTGTCTATTTGAATTTTGCCCAAGAGAACACAATCCTTGGCTTGCTCAGCTTGGATGCCCCATTATCTTTAAAGTAAATTAGCTGATTTCCACCCATCTATGGCAGATTATTGTCCCAAAGCCTCTGTAGCTGGTCATGGTAAGGTAATCCCCCAAGTGATCAAACTATGCTGTTCCCTTTTTCTTCTCCTCCATGAGCTGTGGAGAAAGTGAGGAACAGGATGGGTAAGGCTTTCTTGCATTTATCAAGCAAACATGAAATATTATTTTTTGGGGAGTTTTGTAGTTGCTTTGAGCCTCCTAGCTTCTGACCTAAGCTGTTTCTGCATTGTCTGTCATGGGAGTAAACCTTAGTTAAAGAAGATTCTCCTTCCAGGAAACTGAGCTGGCAGAAGGACTGCCACAGATGGAAACTGAAATGCTTCATGGTCCATGAGCCATGAGATATTTGGGTGAACTGGTTCCTGGTGGTTCTTTTGCTTCTGTCTCAAAATTATCTAGTTGCCTACTGTGTTACTCACTGTTTGGCTGAAGGCACCAGCTCCTCTATTCTGTCCTTACCTGCATCTCACAATCACCTGTTGGAAGTTATTATGTTTTTTGATATGTTGTCTGAAGTGCCTGGGCGGTTGCTTTCTAAGCTACTTTCAGTTCGCTGCCAACCAATCTGGAGGGGCAGCAGCCTGCAGCAGGAGAGTGGTTCAAGATAGTAAGTTGTTCAGCTGGCTCCGTTGCTTTTGGAAGATGTGTGATTGAGCTGTAAATGGAATAATTTCCTGTGCTTTTCTTCACAGACTTTATCTTGTTTATTCATGTGAAAAGTACCTGAGGAATAGCTGTGCCTGGCCTTGGTTTCAATTTGTCTGTATTTCAGCAGCAGCATGTAATTACATTGTTGTAACACCAGACTGGGAGGAAATTCATGTGGATGACCTGTTCTTGATAGCCCTTTGACTGTGGTCAGATGGAGTGTAACCCGCTTGTGGCCACACGTCGCATGGTGAGGAGCACAGGTTCATCTGCATGGCCGGGAATAGATCAGAATTCTCACAGCAGCCCACTTCATAGACGGCTTTACTCTGTGAAGCATAAGGCAGAGCAACCAGCTAAAACACTGGTCTCTGGTGCCCTAATCAAGTGAGGAGCTTCTCTCTGCCTTCTTTCTTCCAGAGATGTTTAGAGACAGTGGGGAGGAGGAGGGAGCATCAAGAAGCCTTAGGTCAAGCAGATGAGCTGCAAACATAACCGTCTACAGCAGTGTCTGCAGTGTGTCTGTGTGTTCATAGGATTTCTGCTCTACTCTCTTGTCCACAGTCATTGTGACTTTGGAAAACTGCATTTTACTCTGCCAGTTCCCTGCATGTTATCTGTAACACTTGGAACATGAAGTAACCCTGCATAGCCATAGCACAGCCACCTGCTTTATAAGCATCTTCCCTGCGAGGATCACAAAACACTGAATACAGGGAAATGTTTTTATCAGTTTTTACCAAAGTGCTACCTAGAGCCAAAGGATAAAGTGATATTTGCAAGAATACTTTCAAACCAAGCTTCCTGACTGCTTTTCCAGAACTTATTAAGGAATAGTGCTTTCAACCATCAGTCTGGTCCACTTCTGGTTCTTGTGGCCACTAAATATTTTTTTCAGCTTCCCTCTCAGTGTGTGACTGAGAATCCTCCACTTCAGGACACAGGAAAACCTTAAGTCATGACTCCTTCCATGGTTTACACCCTTTGTATCACCATTAACCTAAGGCACAACAGGAGGAAAGTGTTCTGAGCCACTCAGATGGTGAGTGTGAAGATTCACCAAATATTTAACTAGGGTAATCCAAAGAGCCAAAGGGTGCCAACCATCTGCCTTGGGAGGCAGCAGTGGGGTGGTGAAATGCTCAGGGCTCCTGAAGAGTGCACCAGTATTGAGGCACCCAGAGACACCTTCACCTCCACCCAAAACTGGAGGTGAAGGGTTGGCAGTGAGCTGGTTGATGTCCATGTGACCATGAGGCACAAAGTAGCCTCTGTGCATTATTTCCCATTTCTTTACCGTATGATATAATACATTTTTAAAGAAAACCGTGGTTGTTCGTGGCCATTTAAAAAAGCTGCAGAAAGGAAGATGGAGTCCCGCAGCATGTTGGGGAGATGGGATTAGCTGATACTCAACCACTCCAGCAATGCACTTGGCTCAACACCCCTCAGTCTTACACGATTTCCACGGCCTGAAGGTCTCCGACAGCTGGACCTATCACAGTGGTATGTCCCAGGTGAATGTAGTGAAACACAACTTCACTTTCTAGGATTAAACTCCAGGATTTCCTTGCTCTTAAGCAAGTTCCAGCTCCCTGGGGTCAGCAGCAACTTGGCCAGATCCTGCTTTCAATTGCATACAGATGTAAAATGCAGGGTAACATGGTGCTCTGCTATTCCCCCTAGGCTGAGCTGCTCTGTTGGATGCTGTACCTTTCCCCACCCACTGGGAGGCCGGACAGATCCCCTCAAAACAGCACAGTGACCCACTCCCCAGTGTTGCACTGGGACATTGTGCGCCTCCATGCTGTCTGGCTCCTCCACGGCTGGGAAAGGCTTTGGATGGAATTCATTCATTGCAATCAAAACCCAGTAAGTACTGGAAGAAAGTTCAAATGTATGTGAAATAACTTGTTCAAAAAGCTGGCAAAGGCAGCTTATTTTTCCTGTCTTACAAGAAGTTATGCAATCAAGTGATTAATTACCCGTGGCACAGTCTGAGGGGTGAAAGATTAATATTCCTGGAGACTGCTGCTGTTGACCTTGTGTTATACCCAGGATGGGAATAGCCGGAGCTTCCCAGCAGAATAAACCTTGCCCAATGCTGAGACTATCTTCTCCATAGTTGAGTGAAGAGGTTAAAGTTTTATTTTTCTTCTAAATTCTGTCCATCCAGCAGGAAATAGTACCATCAAAAATCTCCCACCCGTCTCCCACATAAAAAATATAGTTCAAATCTTTTATAATTCAAGGGCTGTGCCTCAGCCAGCCACGGCAGTGGAGTGGGAGCCCGGCCTCCCACATGGGCATGGTTGGGAAACGCTGTAGCAGCGCTGCATGTGTTAACCGGCGGGGTGTGAGCCGCAACCCAGCGCCGGCTGCAGACAATGCTGGAAACCATCACAACTGGTTGCAGTTAGTCCTGGTGGGGTGAACTTCAAGTTCAATCACAATTATAAATGTTGGTTCTTGCCTGCACAGAATGCTTGTTAATGCACATTGTAATATTATTTCTTTCCTGGGGAAAGAACCATTTCCTGGGATGTGGCAGAAATTAATTCTGCGTGCAATTGCAGCACTCATTCATTCATGCTGCTTATCGTGTGCAGCTGAAGTGTGCCATGTTTCTGTGGTGTAGGAGGACATGCCTTCTCAAGCACATTGCTCATCCCACCTTTCTTTTGCTACACAAGCCCATGTGCAGCAATTACTTTCTACGGAAAATCCTGCGCTGGCTTGCTGTCAGCAATCTTAGTTTACACCAAAACTTAGCTGGTACTTTTGTTAAAAAGTTTCTTTTCAGGAGCTTTTAAATATGCCATACTAAGTACTCACTTCAGGACAAAGTTATTTACCCAGGGAAAGATGCACCAAATTGCCAGTCATTTTAGTCACTTGTTGTACAAGAAATAAAGTGTAGCTTTCTATCTCTATTTATAAAATTTTGTCCACTTTTTTATTAAGTGATTTCAATCTCATTCTTTGGAGTATATCTTAGCATATCCTATCTCTCATGGCTGAATTTGAAGTGTTAAATACCCTTCTAAGAAAACAAACACTCATCATTCAGCTTTAAACTATGTTCAGTATAGAAAGAGGGAGTAGCTTCTACAATCTTTCTTTCTCAAGTAGTGGCTTCCATGAAAGCAACTTGGCATATGAAAGCTCCTAGTGAAGGAGAGATCCAAACATAAGAAAGGAAACCAGAAAAACAGGGTGGGGGCAAGAGGTTACTTCATGTGCATCAAATAAAACCTCCAATAATCTTTGGTCTTGTGAAAAAATCAATAATGCTAGTGCGAAGTAATTCCTCCCAGCAGGAAGACTGGACAGCAGTGAGACTTCCGAGGCCAGTGGGCACCTCTCTACTCAAACGAATGGAAAGGATGAGGCTGCCAAAACAGTGAGATGCTGAATGGGGGGTGAGTGAAGGGCTTAGAAATCGACAGCATTAACAGCCTTCAAAAATGCTGTGACAGACCTGACTTGGTGCAACATGGAGCTCACAGCTCCTCACATAGTCAGTGATGGCATTGGCGGTATGACTTGTGTCTCAGTGCTAGTCTGGAAGAGCTCTCGCACCCCATTTGCTCCTGGTGTTCTTGTCACAGTCTTGGCTTTACAAGGTTAGAGCAGCTGACTTAGGTAGACATTTCATGAGAACATATACTCCAACTCCCCAGTTCAAGCAGGATCAGCTGAAGCAGGTCCAAAACTCTGACCACTTGAAGTATATTCAAGAACAGAGCTCCACAACCTCTCTGGGCAACCTGTAACAGCTTTAAAAAAAATAAATAAAATAATAATAATAATAAAAAATATATATGTTTAAATGGTGTTTTCTTTCTTTTAGCTTGTGCCCATGGCCTCTTATCCTGCCACTGGGCATCATTGGGAAGAGTCTGGCTCCATCTTTCCTCCCCTGTCAGATACTTAGAGACAGTGATGAGATCCTCCTTGAGCCTTCTCTTTTCTGAGCTCAGCAGTCCCAGCTCTCTCAGCCTCTCCTCATGTGACAGATGTTGCAATCCCTTAATCAACTTTAGGGCTCTTTGCTGGGCTTGTTCCAGCACATACATGTTGTGTACTGGGGCACACAGAACTGGACCCAGCCCTCCAGTGTTGGATCACTTCCATGGATCTGCTGGCAACGATCTTCCTAATGCAGCCCAGAATGCACTTGCAATCTTTGACATGAGGCCACATTGCTGGTTCATGGTCAACTTGTTGTGCACCAGGACATTAAAGTTTTTTTCTGCAGAGCTGTTTCCTAGTTGGCTGATAACCTCCCAGTTCATACTAGTGTCTGAGGTTATTCCTTCCCATGTGCAAGACAATCACATGCTCCTTTAGAAATTGTGACATTCCTGCTGGCCCATACCTCCAGCCTCCTGAAATTCTTCTGAATGGCATCACAACAATCTACTTCTGTAACCTGTCAAAGGTGTCTTCAGACCCATCATCCAGGTCATTAACGAGGAGGCTAAACAGTGCTGGCCTCAGTTCAGCCCCTGGCATGCACCACTAGTGACTGGCCTTCAGATGGGCTACATGCCACTGAGCACAACCATTTGATCCCAGGACTTCAGGCAGATTTCAAGCCACTTCACTGTCTATTTATGTAATCAGTATTTTCATCAGTTTGTCTATAGGGATGTGATAGAAGAGTGTCGAAAACCTTGTTAAAACTGGCATAAATAACATACACTGCACACCCCTCATCCATCAAGCCACTCACCCTATTGTGGAGGGCTATCATGATGGCCAGGAATTATTTCAGCATATCAAATTCACCAGAGCATGAGGTTTTGAGAAACTGGAGAAAGGGAGCCACACCTCAGCTCTCTCCAGCCCTGGTTTTCACAATAGTTGGAGAGAAATTGGTGTTTTAGCTTTTGTTGTAACTAAGAATGCCTGTCTCCCTTCTGGGGAGTTATGAAGGAAAGGCAGAATTTACTGTAAAAGCTTAGTTACATGTGCTAGAATTTTAGTCTCTACTTTGGCATGGATTTAGAAAAATAATAATCATTTAAAAATAAACCTAGCTATTGTATTTAACCTTGGCCCGTGCAGCCAATGATATTTTGTAAGATGTTCCAGCTATCTACAGATTCTTTTCACTGAAGTTTCCCTTCAGGAAACAAAATAAATTAATGATACAAACAGGAAGCAGCTGTCTTTTCCTAAATAATAATTAAAATGGGGTCCCCTTAGCAGAGAGAGGAATAAATGGGAGGGGAAAGACCTGAAGTATTGTCAGTTTAATTTTGACTAGTCTTCAGAGGACAGGCTTAGAATAATGAACAACCTGTGAGGCTCAGAGGACTTATTTTCTTATGAGCCATTTTTGGATTTGAAAAACAGATAAAGGTCCTCACAAGGGGCAGATGAGCAAGACAAAGGAATGTTGCTCTCTCAAGCCACACAGTCTGTCCTCTTTCAGTAGTATGCACATGGAAAGAAACATTAATCATCATAATCATCAATGCTGTTCTTCAGCGGCTTTCATCTGCTATCAGCAATCACTAGGAAATTCCAGGGTGTTCCTGATGCGGATTTTTTTGTTGTGTTTTTTTTGTCTTTGTCCCAGACTGTTGACTTGACACAGTTCCTTGAAATTCCACTTTAAGAACGAAGAAGGACAGAGAGCTGGAAATTCTCATCTGCTTCCAGCTGGCTGGGAGGAGGAGGAGTTGGTGACATGAGTGTGATACCATGTGGGGGCTCCTGCTGTGGCCCCAGAGCTTGGTCTGCTCAGGGCTTCCAGATGTGGAGGGCCCTTGTCCCTGTGGGCTGAGTAGCTGGGCCTATGGGTGATGGCAAAAACATATTAGCCACAGGTGAGGAAGCCATGGGAGACAAAAATGGCCAGCAAAAGCCACAAGCAGCACAAGAGCTGGCACTTTTTATCTTTTGTTACAATTGGGTGAAGCAGTATATTGATACAACAAAGCAGTGTTGGGGAAGGTGCATTTCTTAACAGCACGAAATAACACTTTATTAAAAAATAGGTTTGAGTTTGCTCTGTCTCAGGAAATAATGTCAATACGTAACCATATGGCATGACCCTGAGAGATTACTTGGTGTGGACCTGCATTTGGTGCTCTGCCATTTGCTTGAGTAGGTGGGACTGGTTGACTGGTGGCACTAGTTGTAACAGGACTGGCTTAATGGCAGTTTTTATGACTGCAGATAGAGAATCAATGCAGAAAAACCTGTGCCATAAGCTCAGAGAGTTGGTCACTGCCACCTCCCAAAATGTGGAGTGGGTTGGATAAACAATGTTTAAGACTTTTCGGTGAGATTTCAAGAAGGGAGCCTTCTGTCCACTCTCAAAGATATCACAGCCTCACTGAATGTGGCAGGGATTTACAGGTGAAAAAGGAGATGTCACAAAAATTGGTGATGTCTTCTGACTCGTTCTGGTGCTTGAAAGTATCATCAGACTATCATAGATCCTTTTATCTGGAAACTCCAGAAAGGCCTCATTCCATAGACTTCTGTCCATGAATCAGAGTTGGCCCTAAATTCAACTTAAAATTTTCTAAAGCTGGTTGATTTTAAGATGGAAAGGTAATAAGGCATCTGGACCTGAAGGTTTTGACATGGTCCCTTTATTCTGCACTCAGTGACCCTAGTATCTATATAACCTTTCTTCCGTCTTTTTCTCATTGTATCTTGTCCTAGAAGCTGATATCCTCTGAATGAAGTGAGCAGTAATACATGTTCATCTGGGCACAGCAGTGTCTGGCCAGTCTTAAATCTGTAACACTAAAGGGACAGAGCTAATCTGGTGGTAAAACTGCAAAATGCTTCTTTTAGCAGCACAGAGCTTGAAAGTGTAGGAAAGTTCAGTCAGGACTGTCTGAGACACTTAGCAGCCTTCACTAGGTCACATGGAAAACTTTTCCATGGAAAAGTTTATCTCAAGTTACTTTCAGATAAAGGCGGTATCCTCACAGTCACCATGGAAATTCCCATCGATGTTCCCTCTGTGAGGAGGGAACCTGTTATGGGCCTCTGAAAGAAAACATAACATTTCAGCATGAGGTTTTTGCAATTCTCTGCTGAAAGTACAGTTTTGTGCCTGGCTTCACTTGCCTGTTCCCATTCAGGATCTCTGCTGCAATAACCAGTAGTAGATAAGATACAGACTCTGCGTCTTTCCTGCCATGAGGCATCCTGGAAGGATAACATGAGCCAGGCTCAGAATGCTCAGAAGGAAGGCAGGTGAGCTGATGTATTCTGGGCAAGCACAGCTATTAAGACAGAAAACAGGGACAATGAAAGAAGGAGTTAATATTTCTCTAGGGGTACTGAGTCCTAAGAAACAGAGTAGATGGCAGTGTGAACATCACCCTTGGTTATGCAGACATTTGCACATGATCAGTGGGGTTCCTTGTAGAGGTAAACTTGTAAAATTAAGGAGGAATTTTTAAGAAAACACATTTTAGTCAATGTTTAGATTCACAAAACACACACGCAAAAAAAGTATTAAAAGGGAGACATATGTCATTTGAGGCCTCTTGACTCCCGACAGTACATGTGCCCTCATTTTTAGTTTAAACTAAATTAATCTATTAAGGGACAGGAAACCTAATTTCACATCTGACTCTTCTCAGGCAGATGCTGGAATACCAAAAAAGGCAGCTGGGTCTTTATCACAATGTACAATTCTAGGGAAGTGAGAGGTATTATTCATGTGGGTGTGACCTGATGGCCATGCTGATTCACTCTTCCACTCCAAAGCCCTCCCTGTCCTTCCTAAGCCTTGCAGTGCTTGGCGGCTGCCTTTGCAAGGGTCCTTATTTGGTGAAGAGGGCTACATATTTTGGCCTACTCTCTTTCCGCCCCGCTACAAGTTATTGTTGTGGAAATGGCTCACAAAGGGGTGGATTTTTGTGAGTTTTTATCTTAAACATTAGGCTCCCCGCTGCTAAGAATAGCTTCTGCTGTTATGTGAGCAGCAACAGAAAGTAAAAAGAGTATTAATAATGTAAATGTCACCTGAGGCAAAAATCCCACTACACCTGTCACGACAGTAGTCTATTTTTGGAGATCTCCAAGTGGCGCCTGGCTAATTTTGAAGCTTCCTTAGTGGGGATCCACAGTTGGTGTGACAAAAGAAATAGGAAAGTTAGGACCATCATTCTGCATCAAGTAATCCCTGCAGTACTGCAAACATGCTGATAATTGGACATCAACGACAGCAGCAAGTTTTGAACTGTGACAGAGCTAGGGTTTTTGTTTCCACAATAGATGGCTTGATACGAAGTCCCCAAAATCTTGAACTGATCTATTCATCTCAGAAGATAGCTCTTGGTGTAGCCATCCATGCTCTTTTCTCTAACAGTCTGAGAGAGACAACAGGTTAAGCGCACTCCAGGTATCCATCTTTTCTCATTTTTTTCCTTTTTTTTTGTCAGACAATTTTTTCCTGTTTCCCCTTCAAGGGTCACTGCCATTTGGATTGCTCTTGGTTTACAGCAGTTTCTCAAAGTTAGAATGAGATCCAGGACAGGAGAGCAGCTGGGAAGAGGTGAAGGGAAGGCTAACAAGGACAGTTGGTTGTTATTCAAAGACTCATCTTTCAAATACTGTTTTTCAGGGAAGAGATGGGTGAGAAAGGCTTTGACTGTTATTGCAACAAATAAAGCCTTTAAAAAATATCCCAAGTAGGGTGAATAAAGTCCCAAAGCAGTTCATCTGAGATATGTGCTGTCTTGGCAGCTTCAGCAATTTTTAACACGGATGCCAATAAGGACTCAATTTCTCTAGCCAAACTTGGTACCAAGCGGGCAAACTGGTGACCAAAGCAGAATTATAATTTACTGAACACAATTGGGTTCACAATAGTTTTGACACCCTTTGCTGAGATGGAAACAAATAGTACACCAAGGAGGTGATAGGGGTAGTGGTGACCAGCATCAATATTATTGCCAAACACTTGATAACATCAAACCCTGAGAGTGATGGGTTGCTTGGGGATGACAGGTATATGGCAGGCATCACAAACCTTGAATTGTTCAACAAATTTTTCTGCCAGCAGGCAGGATCTTAAGCTGCTCAGTCAAATGTAACACGGGAAAAGGTGTGCATGGTGCCTGAGCTGTGCTGAACAGTGGGTGAGGATGCTTGAAGATGGTGAGCTTTGGGGAGTAACTATGCAAGAACAGGATAAACCCATCCCTCCTGAATATGAAGGTACATAAGGACATAAAAACAGCTCCACTGGGTCAGACCAAAGGTCTGTCTAACCTAACATCCGGATTCCAACAAAGTCCATGAGTGGAAGCCCAGGGAGAGTAAGAACAAGGGCAAGGGTATACAATACTTCCCCTCAATGCTCCCCCAGCCTCCAACTATTTTCAGCTCAGGAACTTCCTGAGCCAGATACAGTGTCTATGTATTTAGTAACTCTCAGAGGATTTCTCTTCCGTGAACTCTCCTTGAATCTGTGTAAATTTCTCATATCCACAACATCCTTTGGTAAGAAGACCCACAGATCTACTACCTGTTGCATGAAGAATCATCTCCTTGTGTTTGCTTGTCAGCCTGTCTCCTACTAGTTTCATGTAATGCTGTCTGCTCTTGTCCAGGAAGAGACAGCAAAGCCTGCCCCAACACTGCTTCCATGTCACTCACTAGCTCAGAAATCTCTCATATATCTCCCATCATTTCTTTTCCAAGCTGAAGATACCTGGCTTAGTTGGTAAGGATACGAAACCATAAGGTGGACCTTGTGAAGGACTTGGGCTACCTTACTGAACAGCCTCACTTGTCCTCAGAGTACAAAGGGTCTTTTTGCATCTTGCACTTGTGAATTAAAGCCTCCAGATTGCTCAGGGCTTGAGTTCTAGCTCTAATGCTGCAAGCATCATGCATTGGCAGAGCTATGGCAGTATAAATAATAGCCTGCACTCAAACCCTAGGAAGGAACAGTTCCTAACCATGCTGTACACATGCACAAGCCATTCCTGGAAGCTTTCCATGGTCCCATCCTTCTTTACACCTCCCCATTTTTGCCAGTAACCCATACTCCCAGCTTCACTTTCAGGGGTCTTGTGAGGTTATTCATGTCTACAAGCTGCACTTTCTAAACAAACTCATGGAGTTTCTGGCAGTGACCAGCAACTTATCCTTTTCTGTCATTGTGCTGGCATGTAAATCTGTTATGAGTGCCCAGGAAACCAAGAGCCTGCCACCTGCATAAACATTGCAGAGTACCTACTGAAAGCATAACATGGTCTCCAGTCTGTGTGTGTGTTTGTGTCACAGTGACCTCTGAGCATGCCATCTAAAACAACCCCTTGCACAGAACCAGGAATAGAAAGAAAGGAAGGATGCATTTTATGTAAATATAGTCGGAGAGTCTGCAAGACAAATTGCTTGAAGTGGTTCGAAAGATGAAAAAATATGACTCACTTCCAGAAGGAACTGTTTTTGCTGGTCTGGATTAAGAGTAGCATTGTGTCTCAGCAAGTACATGGTTGCCACTGGGGCTTTACTAACATCCACAGGGATGGGTTGGACACCTGGTAAACACTATGATGGGCATGTAGAGCAGGTGTGCTTCATGAACATCAAGGGGGCTCAGCAAGCAGAGGATGCACCTGTTTATCTGCAGTGCAGATTTACATGTATCTTTTGCAACCTGTGACACTAACATAAGGATTCTATAAGGCTTCTTTGTCCAGACAAGTAGGAACCTCCTGAATGGTTCAGGACAGTGGTGTATTTAATTAAACACTGTAGAGGATGAGGTAAAACTGCTCAGAGTGGACAACCATGACCTAACAAGCTGCTAACAGAAGTCTCCTCTGTCCCCCAGCTTATCATCACTTAGCTTCTCCAAAGCGTGAGGGCTTAGTGTTGTTCATCAACACTTCCCCTGTGAAACACAGCTATGTGTACCCTTATTCTTCACAGACAGCATTCTCTTCCCAGTGTTTTTCTTTCACTAACTCCTTGCAGCAATGAGGGATTTCACTGAATTAATCTGTGGCTGTTGACGACATTGGGTATTTTATTTCAGACCATCTTTCCTCTCCATGCGTCATTGCCTGTTGAAACCAGGGCTGCTGTTGCATGTAGGAGAGCTGAGAGGTGTCCTTCACATGCAGCTCTCTGTCCCTGCCCCACTGTGCCAAGGGGACAGCAGTGACAGGTCCTTCTTCCTTGGCCAGGCATGCAGTTTTGGGATCATAACCCTATTAAAAGACTATTTGAGTCCAGGTGCATTTCTGAGCAGGACCCAGCTATATTTCATTGCTGGTTGCATTGCAGCAGGCAAGATACTGAATTTTCCAAAGCCCTGCTTCCACGCACATCTATTGAGGACAGGAATGCAAGTTCACCCGGAAACAACCTTTTCCTTTTAAGTGAGTGCATTTCTGATCAGGTTAGGCATTTCCCATCTCACATTTTTTCCACTGACTCTGCGGGCAGCGCCAGGAGTTTCAGCGAAAGCCTAAATGTATCAGCGCACCAGGAAGCGCAGGAAGCCAAACACCGAAACTTCCCATCCCATTTTCAGCAGAGGGGTCAGAACTGTCTCTGCCCTGCGGCGCGACGACCGATTTACCGTCATCCCTTCTCTGCCAGGACAGGAAAGCACTCGCAGACGGGATCCATCCTCGGCGCCCCCAGCGCTCGGCAGGGATCGCCGCCCTGGCGCGGGCGCACCCACCGAGGTGCGGGCGCTGCCTTTCTGCAGCCGGGGGTTTTTCCTTTCCCTCTGCCACCTCTTCCTTTGAAGATGCTGGGTGAGCCAGGCTCTCCCGCACATGCCGGGGCCGGTGGCAGGGTGGCACAAAGCCGGCATTGTGCAGGCTCGCCGCCCTGAGAGGCGAGCTAATTGTCTTCCCCAGCTCGGAGCAACAATTTGCTGGCAGCCAGACTTGTGCCATTATATAACTGGAGATAGTCCGACTTGTAAAGGAATCTCTAGAACATCCCTCTCTTTCCTTATTTTGGAAAAACAGTAAGATTGGCGCTCACATCTTGACACTGTTTGCAAGGTCTCTCTCTTTAAGGGGGAAATATTCATGCAGGATATCCCCTCCTCTTCATCCATGGCAATGGGAAGTCAGCAGGGGAATCCCAGGAAAGGCAGGGGCTTTAACAATAAACCTGGAGACCTGCAGAGCTCCTTCATCTGCACCTCATGCTATGCAGTAGTCTTTCCTCCGACTGGGAGAGGAGTTGTGCAGGGAAAGCTTTCCACTAATAAACCTGGAGAAGCCCAGAGAGTTAAAGAGTAGGAATTTGATTTTCATGCTCACTTTCCGTCCTCCCCCTGCCCAGCTCTATCTTATGCTAACCAGCTGGCAAGCACGTGAGAGAAAGACAAAAGCCATCCTCCTCTACTTCCATGTGCATTTCTATGCATGACCAGGATGGTGAGAGATGCCCAAAAGCACCTTCTCCCAATGATTGCCAGAGTTGAAAGCATCATGTTGTTATGGTCACCTGCGCCCCCTGGGCTCCTTTGGCTTTCCTCCCCATTGTGGATGCTCTGCACTGGTGCCTGTATCCTCTTTAGGAAATAAACTACTCTCCCTTCCTGAGTTTCATCCTTCTATGCTTCTATGCATGGTTATATCAATGGATAGAATTTATACTCTAGAAAGCTGTTTCTCATTGACTGCAGGAAACAATTTAATCTTTACGTTAACTTCAGTGCTGGGTTCCCCAGACAGCTGTTTGCTGACTGAGCCTGAAAAAAGCAATGATGATGGGGCATCCTTCTTTACTGGGCTGGAAATTCCCTCTGAATTTTCTACATAAAGACTAAAAATGTTGTGAGGAAAGGACTACTGGAGCCTGAAAGCACTGCTATCCTCATTGCACAAGGACTGTACCTGAATATCCCAGCACTTTTCGTCTGCTCTCAATGCTAAGTCTGTCTTTACTGTTTCCCTCTTCTGTATCACTTTTCCTGGGCCTCCAAAGCTGTGGGCGCCTCATCCCTTCCCCAGAAAGAAGGTAGAAAAATACTGGGAAATTGCTGCTGTATTATAATTTGGCAGCTGCAAGCTCTGCGCGCCCATCTTCCTCCACTCCTCTCTCCCCCACTGTTTGATTCAATTTCATAAATAAATACCCTGTGTATTGACGTCAGTGTAGGCCTTGAGAAATAATACTCCTGCCGCTTTCTTTGCTACGCATGGGGAACAGAGGGGAGAGGGAGGAGTAACAGAAGCAACAAACGTCTTGGAAGATGAAGTCTTAATATTCTGTTAATTGCCTCTCTCCCTTTTCAGTTATGCCCCAGCTGTGAAGAAAACAAAGATTACCATTATCAGTGTGCCCTTCTGGCTTGAAACAGGAAAATCAAGTACCCAAAATTCCTGTTCCTGGTGATTTTTATTTTTTTTTCAGTGAGAGGGGATGATGGGGAAATAATCTGTCCTACAAGTTGGAGGAGTAAACTCATAAGCCTCTGTGCTCCTCATATGGAGCTTCAGAAAATTGTGCCCAGAATGCTGTCACCTTGATGAAATGAAGGAGCTGGTTCCTTCATCCAAGGACAGAAGACAAAAGATGGGGCTGTCAGTGGAACACGCATGGTCATATGTGGCTTTGTCTGGTATTTAGGAGGTGGTTTTTAACCACCAGAAGTGATAAGTCACCATTGGCCTGCCCGTAGAGACAATGATACAAGAAACTTGGATGCTCTGGGGGAAGATCACTATTAATAAATAATTATTTTTAAAATGTTTGTTTGCAATAACAAGCTTTATAATAAGCTCTCCAGCTTTTGATTGCCTTCCTAAATCAGTTCCTTTCAAGTTTGACACAGCTGAAGGATGTGGTCTTGTACAGAAGGAGCACAGCCTTCATAAACAAGCTAGTGGGAGGACAGGGAGGCACAGAGACTGTGCCAGTACTTCTCCCATGGAAAAGCATGCAAATACATTGTTTTACATTGTAATCATTGGTATTATTTCATCTCACTGTCTTAAAATTGTGAACTATGCTCCTTCTAAAGCTGGCCAACAAAAAGCACAAACATGTTTAAGAAATAGATGCAAGAGCACTGAAAAGTCAGTATGAGCTGAATTTATTTCTAGTAATTTTGAAAAGTGAAACAGGTATTTTATTGCTGGTAAGAGGATGCAAGTTCTGCACTTGTCTCTGCTGTTCTACTTGTTAATTACTGATATATTTTAATAGTGTCTTTTCTCCATCCACAAATGTAATATGCTTAATACTTTCCAGTCGATGCTGCTTGCCATGTTGCTCTTTGCAGAACACACACAGAGATGGATGCTCTGCCATGGTGCTCACCTCTGATCAGGCATGGTGTGCCTGTCCTAGAAACCCAAACCCAGAGCTGCAAGCAGCCAGATTAAGACTAGAACAGCCCACTTTGCATGCCAAGTTTGACCTCCCATGCTGCCCAAGCCAAAAAACACCCTAGTTCAAAAATTTCCTGCCTTCAGGCTATTGCTGGTCTGTGAGCCAGAGTCTGGCAGGTCAGAAACCTCAGCTTTCAGTCCCATGTTGGCAGTTACAAGGAGGCTGCAGGGAAAGAGGCTCTCACAGGGCTCTCTGCAAACTCTGACATGATTTTAATGAGCAAGTGCATTCCTTGGGTCATGCACAGCTGCGAGTGCAGCAGAGAAGCAGGCCAAGATTCCTGTGAGGACCTGCACCTTTCCAGCAGGTTGAAGTCATGTCTGCCAGTGCATGCTGCCTGCTGACAGTTAGAGCATCCTTCAGCAACCTGGGGGGTAGAGAGCCAATCCTGGCGCCTCGGTGGCTGTAACAGAGCCCTCCTAGGACATGGAGTCTGTTTATCTTTGCAAACCAGGGTTCCCCCTTCGCCTACACTGGGAGCTGTGGAATTGCTGTGCTACCCCAGCCTCAGGGTGTTTTATGACTCATTTGCTTTTCAGAAAATAAATACAGTGGTGGGGGAAAGATACCAGCTGCCAGAAGGTTGTTATAAGCGCTCTGCTTTATTGGTGCTGCATTACAAATGAGAACTACAAAAGGTGCAGAAAGCATCTGAGTCTTGCCTACTGCAAAGTGCACACAAGTGAAATAATCCACGATACAAGAGTACCTGTCCCAGGTCTCCCCAAAGTCATGTAAATCATCAGTGGACAATATGTAATGCAACAAGGAAAACAGGTGTATTTTAAAAAAACAACAAACATGGTTCTTCCCTTCATCTACTGCAGCTAGGTCCTTCATCTAGTGCAGCAAGGTACATAACCAAAAGACTTCTGAGAGCAGGCAGGATTAAAGGGATGAAGCTGCTAAGAGACACAGAGGTAGAGGAACCAGTCTGGAGGCTCAGTACATCCTGATGGCACTAGTATGACTCACTGAAAGCTAGGTAACAGCTCAGCTGCACCCTGGATTTAAAAAACAAAACAAAACAAAACAACAAAAACAAAAAAGCTAAGAAATAATGCAAAATTAGGTGAAAAAGGGAAAAGTGTATGTTGGTTGGTGGTGTTTTTTTCCACCTATGTTTCCTCCTGTCCAGGCAAAACCAGAGACACTGATTTACACACCTTGCAAACACTGTGCCATTTGGACCTTCCCTCCTTCCCAGTATCCCCGTGTGTATCACTTGGAACAATGCCCTCCAAAGAGATGCTTTATGCAAAAAACATTTGCCCTTTGTTGCCTGCAGAGCTACATGATAATGCTGAGACTCAGGGACCAGAGCTGATGCTAGGCTAGAATGCAGTGTTAACTTTCCCAGTCATTGTTGGGTTTCTAGGCAGCATTTAGGACTTCTCTGCTGAAACTACCCTTTGCCTCCCCACCCTTTTGCATGTCAGCAGAGCAGTGGGTGGAGGACCCTGGACCAGCTGGGCTGGATGTGGAGGTGTATTGGGAGCTCAGACCTGCCAGTTCTTCCTCCACAGGGATCACTGCAGGTCACTGCTGCAGCCTCCCATGCCTCTGAAATCCAACAGCTAAGCACTTGGAGCTGTACTTGTGTGTAAAGGCATCAGTACAAAAATCAGAGTCAATTCTGCCTGTCCACCACAGAGAACACATGGCATCTTGGGTTTGTTCTCAAGCCTGCAGTCTGAGATTTCCAAGCTAAGCCTACAATTTGTCTGCCAACCTGCAAAGCTTTGCAGGCAACAGAAAATATTTGAGACAAAGCAAAGGTTCAGTTTCATCCAGACTCCCAATCCCTGGCCAGGACCATGCTCAGAGGTGTTTTGTGTCTCTCCTTACAAGTAAAGGCAGTCATTGACAAGCCAAAAGGCAAGATGGTACATTTTGAACAGCCTCCTGGCTGTCAAAAAAATGAGCTGCTCTGGTCAGGCCACTTGGTGACCCCTGACAGAATAAGGCAAAAAAGAGGGTTTAAGAACAGCCACGCTTGGAAACATCATCATCCCTCTCATGATGCTTCCAGCATTGCTGCACTGCTCCCTGGGGGATGCAGACAAGAGATTTGGCTGAAGTTCTGCTTGCTTTTTAGTCATCTCTAAATGCCCCACCATGACAGCAGCTTACACAGCAAAGAACAGAAAAGGACCAAATCTCCTAAAGGCAAAATTTCCAGCAGCGACACAATGAAGTCAGTCCTCACTCTTGATAGGAACGTCTTTTAAAGCAAGAAAAACCAGAGATCTGTGGCAGGTCGTGGGACAGGAAGGCAGACATATCCTTTTTCCATCTGCAATGAAGTCCGTGTTCAGAGAAAGCAGTCAGCCCTGCATCTGTACAAAACCCCTCCTGACCAAGCACTAAAATCCCAAGAGAAAAAAACTCTGAGGAAAAAAAAATATCTTTTTGTTAAAAATACTTAAAAGGAACTGTTCTAAAACATGTATTTTTAAGGGCTTAAATCAGCAATTCCACTTTCGAGGTGGAAAACCTTATCCAGCCCAAGTCATCTGGGGCAGGAGGTTGGGCCTGGCGAGATCCTTACCCCATAGCAAGACAAAGGTCTTCGCCCTGCCAGTGGGGCTGCACAGTCAATTTGGTTGTTGGATTGATTTGCAAGATTAGGGATGCTTAGGCACTGTTTTACCCAGAGTTGCTCTACTACCAAACTGGAATTGCAGGATTTTAACTCTCATTTGCACTGGTGCATGATGTTTATATGCAATGAAAAGCAGCTTATTGGGATTCCTGAAAACTTAGGAAAAGCTTTATCTACTCTGAGAAATCAGAGAAGCACTATCTACCAGAAAACCCAACCTAGATAAAACATTTTTTTTCCTCCTTCTTGCCATCTTCAGTTCCCATCCAGCTTTCAAGTCTCTGGGAGCAGCCCAAACTGGTAGAAGCTAAGCAAATCACAACAGCTGCTGGAAAACACCCCCAAATCTGGCCAAGAATCACTGGGCACGTATTTATCTTGGTGTTTTCAGAGGGGCATCCACCACACGACTGAGGTTTCACGGTTGTGTTTAAGGGCACCTCACCCTCTCTTGCAGTTTTTTGAGCTCCAAAAGAGGAGTTGCAAGGCACTCTGTTCCTCCACAAGGAGTGGTGCTTGGTGTGGCCTTCTTCCCACCCAAATCTCACCCCAGGAGCAAAAATAAATGGAAAGTAAAAGAAAAAGTCAGGCTTCATATTCTGGATGGATATTTATTTGCTTAACAGATTTTCTTTTTTTTTTTTTTAATTTTTTTCTTTTTTGGTACAANAATTTTGCCTCCCCACCCCACCCACTTCCCTTCCCCCCATTTCTTAATTTGGACTGATTTTCATTCTTTTCCATATATATTTAATAAAATAAATAAAGGATTTTCTTTGAAGTGTATTGCAGTGCCATTTTTCTTAAACAAAGGCTCCATGGCTCAACATTGCAAGGTAATAACAAACAAAAGGATCATACATTAAAATCCTCCCCCTCTCAAGACTCCCCCTAGCCCGCCCCTCCAAACCACGAAATAGAATACAATTCAAGTAGTCTTTTTTTTTATGTTTTAAATGTATGGATATATAAGACAAAGCAAGTACAGAACTGGTTAACAGAGTGTCCCCATTTTATTAGCAAGTGAGAGTATATTAGGGAGATGTAATTGATTCCCCCCTTTTTATGGTTCCTAGACAGATAATATATATTACTTTAAACCCAACCTATTTTACAGCCCTCTGCCCACCTCTCAAACCCATACACTCACTAAGTCCCGAGCCTCAAGTCTCAAGCCAGAGACTTGTCTTTCCCCCTCCAACCCATGCAGCGGTCCCAGCCCTGCAGCCACCCCGGTGCAGCCCTTCTCCTCCACAGCCCCTGGGAGGGAAGCCAGAGGAGGAGGGCAGGGGGCGTGGGGCAGGGAGAGGAGGGTCTGGCGAGAAGGATGCAAAGGGCAAGAGAAGGAAAAGGAGATGGCAGGGCGTGGAACTGCTGCTTCTGCAGAGGCTTGGTGTCGAGGGCTGCTTGCCAGCCCACTCGCTGGAGCATCGGCGCACAACCAAGCTGTCAGGGCGGGGAGGAAGCGGTAGGTTCCCCATGGCTCAGGAGGTCAAGCTCTGCCAAGGGTCCATGGAGAAGCAGGGCCTTGAGTTGTAACTGGCAACACCTTCACCATTCAAAACAGTTTGTCTCTAGAACAGTTCCCTTTTAGTCTAAATTGTGGTGGTTTTATTGTTTTGCTTTAAAAGAAAAAAAAAAAAGGATGCGCGTTGATGTATTTCTGTGTGTGCGTGCATCTGTGTACATGAGTAACAGCCAACTAGCTCATATGGTCATGACCAAGCTATATTTCAGAAGAGAAAAGAAACACATTTATCACACTTTTCCTAAAACGAAAAGCTAAAATTTCAAGTTCAGTATTCGCTATCTTGTCCTTCCCTCCCCACCCTCCCTTGCTATTTCTGGGTTTTTTCCCTTCCAACTTACTTTAGCACCATAACACATTTTAAACATTACAATCCCTCTTCAGATACTACACAAAATGTCCCATAAAAATAGTGCTTTTTTGCCAAAAAAGTTATATAATATATTATATATATAAATCAACTAAATCCGTGGCAAATGTGCAATGCAGACGCCTCCTCCATTTAAAGTGAGCATCAGCTCACTTTTTTCTTTTTTTCTTCTTTCCCCTTTCCTTTTCCTTCTCTTTCTCGCTTTCTCTCTCCTCTTCTTCTCTTTCTCACATCATCGGTGATTTCAAAAAGGTGCAAGTCGATTTGGAATCTTGTAATGAAGCACACACAAAAAAATGGAGATGGGGGCTCCTCGGAACTTCTTCTCAGGTATATTTTTCTTTTAAAGGTGCAAAAGAAAGTTATAAAAATAAGAAAACCAAAAGAAAAACAAAAACAAAAAAGAAGAAAAAAAGTGGGGTGGGAATGAGGCAAAAAAATTTTATCCCTCAATATTTCTCCCCATTTTATTGGGTTTTTTTCACTTTATTGTCAAGAAAGACATGGAATGGATTCTTCATGAGAAAAAAAAGATTGAAAAAGAATTTAACTTCATATCCTTTTTCCCTCTTGCTCTTTCTTTTGTCTTCTGGTGTTGGCACCGGGGATGTCACGCAGCAGCCGGCAGCAAAAAGTTCAAGTGCCAAACTGTCCCTTTGCAAGTACAGGCTTGGAAATACTGAGGGAGCAGGGGAATGAAACAGGTGTGGGAAACGAAACACCCCTCCCCCCCACCCCAAAAGGATGATGCCGTGGGAGCGGTGCTGCTCGCCACCGCCGCTGCCGCCGCCATCCCCTCCTTGCTGTGTCAGTTGTTTGGTTGGGGCCAGAGCGGCGTGAGGGTGCCCCGCCACCCCGCTCCTTGGCTCAGCGGCCCCGGGGACGGAGGGGCTTGGGGGCCGGGAATCACCAGTCCTCCCGCCCTCCCCCAGGAGATCAAAAATCGAGACAGCTGGTCAGGGTTCATTTCTGGGGCCCAGCCGTTTCCGGGGAGGCTCGCGCCGCTGGAGGCCTCTGGCTGGGCAGGGAGATGAGGGGACGGTGCAGCGCCTTGGCTTCCTCGGCTGCTTGCAGCCCCTCCACCTGCCACCGGTACTGGCGAGCCCGCAGGATGCTGGGCACTTCCCGCTGCAGCCGCTGGGAGCTCTTCTTCTGCCACACGTCATACTTGGAGTACTTGGCGTGTGAGGGCTTCTGGAAGCTCTCCTGCAAGAAGAAGCATAACAGTATTAGCCTCCACTTAAGACTGCTTGCACCCCAGACGAGGGTTCTGCTCTTGAACTTCCATCCATCCCATGGTAACACTGCCCCATCCCTGGAAGCAGTCATGGTCTGGTTGGACAGGGCTCTGAGCAACCTGATCTAGTGGAAGATGTCCCTGCTTATTGCAGGGCAGTTGGACTAGATGACCTTTATGGTCACTTCCAACCCAAACCATTCTATGATTCTGTGACCTAGCCCACCTCTGGTTCCCTACTTTAATAAAAGCTGACTTTTGGCAAGCTATTTGGCACGACTTGCCAATGATGGCTGTCTCTTGAAGGCTCTGCAAAAGCAACAGACCTTGCAGCTGGGGTTTGTCCCCTCCCACTCATGGTCTTCCCATCTTTCCTCTTGTTATTTGTTTCAGAGAAGGGCCACCACCCCAGCACAGCCTCCCTACCTTGCCGAGCGCTGGCAGGCCCGCCAGGGAGGTGGCGGAGAGGTCACGCTCCGACTTGACGGACTTGGCGCAGTACGTTTCCAGCAGAGCCAGGTCGCAGCTCCGAAAGCAGCACTCCTCCACAATCCCCCGGTTGATCCGCCGGTTATTTCGTCCCACCGGTCTACCTGCAATAGCAGAGATCCCAGCATTAGCCACCAACCTGGACTACACCCCCTCCCCACCTCCACAGCACCTGCCCCCTTGCCAGCATCCCTCCACCAGCCACCAGAGACTGGTGGGTTCCACACACTTCAAAAATAGCAATGCCTCTCCCAAACCAGCTGACACGTGCCCGCAAACCAGCCAAGTTTCGTGTTAAGACTTTCCCAGACAAATGCTATTGATGCCAACAGGGCTCCCCACGTGCCTCCAGCTGTAGTTTAAAGGCACTTTAAATGATGGGGATTTATCTCCCTCATATCTCTGGCATGGGTGGCCTTTTTGAGTGCAGTTAAGGCACGGAAGCTCAAGCCCAGCCTGACCGCCAGCTCTGCGGTGATTACTGTGACTGTCTCAGATGTTGATCCTGGCAAGTGAATTTTATTAGAAAGAAGCAGCACAGCATTGCGGCTGCCAACCTCCCTCTGTCGGGTCAACACTCAGGCAGGTGAAGCGAACCAAGGCAGCTAAATTTTACCAGATGGGACAGCTCTGAGACAGCTGCAGAAAGAATACAGCCTCCCACACCCGCCAAGAATAGCTATTAAACTTAATCTTTTAATAAGGGTTCCTCTCCCATTTCTGCCGCAGAAGGATGCAAAAACCCATGTCTGGTGCAGCAATGACCAAGTGCATTTCATGTCACTGCTTAAGGATGGCCAAAGCACTTCAGAAGAAAAGCTTACATCAGTTTTACTGTGTTTCCTCCCCTTCTTGAAATAGAAGAGACAGGAAAATTTGAATTTCTGATGCAAAGCAAATTTGCTTGGGAATTGTGACTTCCAAAATGTAAAACCAGCCCAAAACAAAAGTATTTTCCCCATGCTTTCACACATGGCATATTATGTTTTTGTGCTGTTGTGGGGTTTGCAGTCAGGATTCTGCACACTGCCATGAGCACCTTTTCGTAGTGCAAAGTGCTCCATGGGAGGGAAGCCAGCACCACTGGGGCTGGGAAAACAAGAGAATTTGAGTATGGGAGAAACTGAGAGCTAGTGATGTAAGTGCAATACCTAACAGTGCTCACCAAGCCATGCCAAGCCTCCACCTCTCAGCTGGCCTGAAGGAACACACAAAATCGTCCACACATTGGCCCCATGCATGACCCAGATTACCCCCGCTTGTACTCCACATGAAGCAGGTGCTCAAGTATTAGGCCTCAGTGAAGATTTAAGGACTCTGGCTTTGAAGGAGCTGACCACTTTCCCTGGGGGGTACCCCACCCTGGGTACCCACACAAAGTGCCTCAGGACAAAGTATAAAGCACAGAAGTTCTCTATGCATACTGTGCAACCCCACAAGTGAGAAGCAGTCCCACATGTGCAATATGCATGTGGGATGTAGCCCTGTCCATTCAATGCAGCCCCGTGAGTGCAACGTAGACATGCATATCCAACACAATCCTCCATGCACTACATGGCCCTGTGTGTGCAGTGTTGACATGTACAATCCCATGACCATGCCTCGCTGCTGGCTCTGTGATAGCCCTGGAAGAACAGCACCCACTCTCTGTTAAAACTGGTCACAATTCCACAGGATGAGAGCCCTCTGCTCCAGGCTGGTGCACTGCTACCATGCTCAGGGGTCATGAGAAGCAAGATGGCATCAGAGTGCTGGGTGATGGGGCACCTAACTCATACCATGAGACCCACCTTTGGGACTCATTTAAAATGGTCTGTTTTCTACATTTGTCCCTCCTGTGCCACCACCTTGTTTTTCTTTTTCTTCCTCTTTTTCTCTAGAAAAATTTCAGGCACAACCTTAAACCGGCCTAGCAGGAAGGTGAGAAGGATGGTTCCCTCTTGGTAAAAGTTCAGCACAGGGAACACTGTTAGAAGTTTAATTTTCTCTCTGTAAATACTTGTGTCCAAAAGCATACTGGATTGGGACCTCCCTTTAAAGGCAGGGCAGGTGTGTTGGGTGCCTGCAGCCGTACAAGCAATGCCCATATAGGCAACCTGGGTGGTGATGCCCAGAGAAGACAGGGGAGAGGAGCCAACCTGGGGCCAGCTGCATGTCTTCTGTATGCACACAGTGCCTGGTGAGATCCATGGAAGAGGTGCACTGCCACCAACATCATGAGCCACATATGGCCCCTGCTCAGCACCTATCAATCCCAGCGCCCATTTTGCATGCACGGCAGGCTGCTGAAGCATTAGACTGCTCCAGAAATGCATCCTGAGCACGGGCAGAAGGAGAGTTTGGAAGAAAAAGAGAAAATATTCAAGTCACCCCCTCTTGCTAGCACATCCCCAGAGGGCTGCATTCACACTCCCGCTGAACAGAAGGTTGCACAAGTGATGACACACATGGTTTGAGGAGAAGTTGAGGTTTTGAAAGGTTACATGTCTCCTCTCAAAAACAGAAGTTTCCCACTTGCAGTTATGTGTTTGTTTGGAAAGAAGAGGGGAGGAAAAAACAATGAGGAAAGAGGGACTATATTCACCACCATGACATCAAGGGCAGTCTCTGGCATGGGTACACATGGGAAGATCATATCACCATGTGTTAGCAAATGCCCAGGTGCGGCACTTTCAGAATGAGTTCCCAGCAGGGACCACTGTGGTGGTATAGCCTAGTCCCCCCTGACCACTTTCCTTGCCCAGCTGGTGGGCACACGTGTGGCCCCCAGCCCCAGTGTGCTGCCCTTCCTCTCTTGCATAAAGCTGCTGCATGCCGTTCCCGTTGCTGGCACCACTACCAGCTCCACCACGACTGTCCGATAGGGCACATTTCCCATTACATAATTGTCCGTACGGATCTCATCAAATGCCAATACAATTCTCTGTGGGAGAGTTACTTTAGGGAAAAAAAATAAGCAAACATAGCAAACAAGGATTTAGTCACAGAAAGTACCTGGAGACAACAACCCAGGGAAGAGAACACCAGGACATTGCTGGCTAACAGCAATATCGCTGCTGACCTGGATCGGGAAAAGCGTTTGTTCCGTAACAATTTACACAGGGACTAAAGGTTGAATTTCCTGGCTTTTGCCCATGGGTGGCATCTCACTTTACTGCCACTGCCAAACCCAGGGAAGGTTTTGCTGCTCTGTCCCTTACCCACAGGGGAGAACTGTGTGGGCAGCAGGCTGCGGCACGGTTTGGGCACGCGAGCCACTTCCCATCACAGCAGTGACCACTTCCTCCTGAGGAAACATGCTTCCTCTCGGCCTTCAATGAATGGTTAGGCTCTCTTTTTCCCAAAACTGTGCTTCACCAAAACCTCCTACAGCACAGCTGACAGGACAAGCCCTGAGATGCAAAGTCCAGTGATGCAAAGACCGGTAGTGCAAAGCCCTCCTGGCTGCCTGGGGTTATTCTTGCCTAGCAGTGGGCTATGCTGACAGGGAGAGTGAGGCATCCCAGAAGGAGCACAAAGCCGAAGCCAGAGGCCACATACCTGCACGGCCACGGGGGACAGGACAGTCCCTTCGCTAGCATCAACACCCCACTGCTCTGGGCTCCCCGCTCTGACTGGGGCCAGATGGATGCTGCGGAGAGGGGTGCACTGTGCTGGTGCCACCCTGGCTGGGTCCCCTCTCCTCCGGTCAATCAGGCAGTCAGCCGAGTGGAAGGGGACTTTGGGTGTAAACAGTCCCCTGCCCCTGTCGCAGGAATGTTGGGAGCAACAAGGGGGCCTTTGTNGTGCGCAAGAATGTGCCCCGTCAGCACAAGCGGCTGCAAAGAGCTAAATTCTTATCAGCTGTTGGAAAGGAGGAAACAGGAGCTGTTGTTTACGGAGAAGTCGGCCGCCTCTCCCCCTGCAGCCCCTTCTCCCTCCCTGCCAGCGCTGCATGACAGCAACTTCACAGCCGAGGCTTCCTCTCAACCTACCCTGCTCTTTCACTCCGGGCTGCACTCAGAATCCCTCTGTGGGCTGTGTCGCTGTCCCTGGGTGGGTGCTGGGGAACAGGGAGAGTGGTCCCAACTCTGGCACAGAGCCACAGCAGGAAGCCACCACCTTGACAGCAGCTGCAGGCCAACCCAAAAGCCTTAAAAGTCACAGAGACAAGGCATCACTGGTGGAGAGCAAAGTGTGCTGGCTCCTGCCCCTGTTAGTGCAGCTCTTTTGCAGCCCCAGCTCTTGGAGTCAGCTTCAACATCCTCAGCCCCAAGCACCTGCCAGCCACGAAGCTTCCCAGGGCACCTGGAAGCTGGGACTCGCCAGTGGACAGATGGGCATCCCAGTAATCAGGGGTGCATCCTCCTCAGTCTAGGTATCATATTTGCCCATCACCAGATAGCTGGGGGATGAAACACCATCAGTACACTACATCCCCTTGCAACGATGCAAAAAGCACTGTGTTTCAGAGCCAGGTCTGCTAGCTAAATGCTTACTTGTAAGAATACAGAGCATCACAAGTACTTGAATAACTGCTGCATCAAAAAAAAAAAAATGAATTTTCATGCTGTTTTTGGGTTTTCCAATATTACCAGTTAGATGCTTCAACAACCCTTGTTCAGCAAGCAGGACCCTCATGTACCTGTGGGACAAAGCTGCCCAAGTCCTTTACTTCCTCTATGAATGACTGTATGAGCACAGGCTGCTCATCAGGTCATACATCCCATGCTGTGAGGTGCTCAGCCTTAAGACGTAGTCCCACGATTGTGCAACATAACTGTGCCCTATCGTGTCTACACAGTGACAGTAACATAGCCATGTGGGTTTAGGAGTGAAGAGGAATATGGTCAGGAGAATTAACCACTTATGAGGCCAACTGATGGAGGTAGAGGGGGAAAACTTAAATGAAAAGGGGATGTCCAAACCCTTCACAAGTAGAGGTACTGCCCAAACATCTTCAGCCCTGCATGGCACAGTCTGGTCAGATGCTAAAGGTGTTAAAATATTGGACTGGGGGAACTTTGCTTCATCCCTGCCACCTAGGCTCTCTAGAAATATTCAAAAATGTGAAGGGGGGAGGGATGGGAGAGGACAAAAAACCAAAAAGGCAAGAATCCCCTTGCAAGCACCAGACTAGCCACTTGGCACCAAGAGACTTGTCTCCCTTCAAAAGTGGTTTTATTTGGGCAGTTGGGTTATTTGAGGTGAAAGGAGGTCAGTTTGACCATAAAAACAAAAGCCCCATTCCCTTTCATCCCCAGAGAGGGGGAGGAGAGACAAGAAACCATGGGGGGAGGCGGATGCTCCTCTACATATAGAGGGAGAAGCAGACCTATGACAGCAGAAGAGCTTGCCTCCTTGCCATGCTGGTAAGGCCAGCCCCAGACCTGTCACCTCGGCTGAGTGCCAGCACAGGGCTCATTGGCAGAGGAAAGGTGGAAGGGGAGATGCAAAAGAAGGTAGGGCAGCTGGCATGCAAACCCTCACCACTTGGCTCAGTCAGAGGAAGAAAGTGCACACAGAGCACCCCAAAAGTGCTGCCTGCCTGGAATGCCCAGGGAGCCATGAAAACACCCTGCTGCTTAGCCAGGATGGGGCAGGGTGATCACCCCAGCTAGTTGCAAAGCCACCTGCAGCCCAACCACCTGCCAGGAATTACACAGCCTGAACCCTGTTGTGGCTGGATATGGGATCCCTGCACTTCTCCTTGACCAACCTTAGCAGGCAGCACCAGTCAAGTCTGGAAAGGCAACTAGTTGGGAAGAGACATCCAGAGCCATCTCCCAGCTCTGCAGCAACCTGTTTCCTGCAAAGGCAGACTGGAATGAGAGACTCTGGCTCTCAATTCCACTACTCAAAAAGAACACCCTGTTACCTGAGAGTGACTTTTTAATACCTTTTCCAAAGGCAGAGGCAAGACTGCCAAATGCACAGCACCATATGCAGCTGGTACCTCCATCCTCTTCCCTCATTTGGCTTTGTATCTGTCCTATAGTCAGTTAGTCTGTGGTTCAGTTCTCAGTGGGGAGCAAGACATAGTTTCTTCCCTCTCTCAAGCAGAGCAGACACACAAGCAAACACCACATGGTATCACACTCAAGGCACCTTTGCCCACAGATTACTGAGAATCCATTGCTACTAGTTTACTCCTTATCCCTCCCGTTTACCAGTTAAGCCTTTGTATTACTAAAGCCAATGGTCCAAACACCCAAAGCATCCTGGCGGAAAGCCTGCTGCAGCCAACTGGCCTGAAGCCATGTGCACTCTGCAGACAACAGCAATGCTCTTTTTTTTTATTTTTTTTTTTTGCATTAGCTGCATTGCAAAAGGATAAGACATCACTTTTCAGCAACAAGTTCACCAGCAGGTAGCTAGGAGGTCACAAAGCACATTGTGGGAGCAGCCTAGAAAGCGCTGTTACACCAAAGCAAAGACTGTCCAGGAAGGGAGAGTGTCCAGCTCCCTGCCTGCTGTCATATGCAGCACTTAGGCACCAATGTCTCAATTTGCCAGGACCCAAGCTCAGCAGAGAGCTGGCTGCAGACATTCTCTTTATTGTAATGGCTTGTCCACACCGCTGGTGAGCCTGGCACACATGGTTCCCCAGTGATATTCGGCTTTCCTGAGCATCATACTTGGGACCCAATTTCCCCATGGTACAGGACAGTCCGCAAAAGTGGCACAAGGCAGATGCACGTCACCCTGAGCATGTTCATTTTCTTGCTCTTCTCCTGGCCTACTGCCATGTGTAAGAAAATCATTAAAAGCACCAGGCTGGGAAACCCCTCCTTTCCCTGCCAGCCAGCTCCACAGAAGCAGGGCATGGGGTGGGGGCAGCATTCTGCCTGATGCTGGCAGCTGCCCAACACTTACTGAAGTAGAAGCCCCTGTCCCCACAGACGAACTGCAGTGTGTCCACCAGCTCCCCGCCGCAGAGGGTCTCTGCCGTGCCATATGCAGCCGCTGAATCCAGTGCATAGGCCAGGAAAGCCAGCAGCAGCAGCAGCATCCGCCTTGCTGCACACATCCTCTGCACCTGGGGACAGAGGCACAGCATTAACACCGTGAGAAACACCCCTCTCTGCCACCTCCCCCAGGCAATGCCCCCTGCCCACAGCATGCTGCAGGTTTGATGCCCAGACATGTCAGGATGCTGCAGGGAAGGACCGGCAGCGCTGCAACAGCCACCGGTGTGAGGCTGGCTCCCGGCACTCGGCCTGCTGGGCAGCTGCTCTGGTCAGACGAGGTTTGCATTGAAGCAGTTTTTCCATTGGAAAATCCCACTTCAACCTACCTCTACAATGCTTTTATTCCCTCTGCTCTTTCAAGTATGATTTTTTTATTTTCACCCCCATTTACACACAAATTCATTTGAATTATTTTCAGTAGTTTTTTATTTTTTTTAACTCTTCTCATGGCAGGTTTTCATGCCCTACCTGAAAACATTGTTCCCCCAAAGCAGAAACAAGTGAAGTTTCAACCTGTCCTAGAGCTGCTTTTGAGGAAAGCTGGGAACAACAGCCTTTGTCCTGAGCATGTGAGGCTCGGGCAATCAAGGGGATGATTGCACAAACCGTGTTTGCTTTGAGAGTTGGGACTGAGAAGACATCCCTCAGGAACAATGCAGTCGCCCAGAAAACACATTTGCAGCATTACCAAGGAGGGCCAAGGCGATACTAGACAGTGCAGAGCATTAAAAAATAAACTCCCTGGATATTTGCTAACTAGCTCAAATATTTTTCCTGACTCCACTTCAGCAAACAGCTTTACCTCCGTGTCAGCTTCTGCAGGTGTAAAGTAAGGGTACTATTGCTCCACTGGATAGGACAAAACCTATGGACGGTTCAAGGCATTACAGTCTCTCAGTGACGAGCCTCACAGTATACATACAGCCAAATAACACTGGTAACCACACAGGTCAGCCCAAAATGAAGAGAAGTGTGTCAAAATAGCAGATGGTGTGTGGCAACCCTAATCTCAAGCAGAGCATCCCCTCTCTTTGCTAACACTCAACCAAGATGCTGGGTTTCACATCCAGCTTTCATCAACGTAGCATCTGAGCAACTCGAGAATAATATCAGTTAATGAATATTACCTCACCCTCCCGGGATGCTCAGAGATGGAGTTGAAGTCCAGGATAGATTAAATGACTCGCCCAAGGTCACAGGGGAAGTCTGCAGCGCAGCCAGGAAATTAGCCCAGCTCCCCTGAGGCCCTGCTACGGTCCTGCCAGCAATAAAGACACCCTTGCTACTGGATTTTTACTAGCACATAGCTCAAATCATCACTGCTAGAAATGCATCATGCTTACAAGTCATGAGCTCTACTGAGCAGCAGGAGGACAGAGACAAGAAAAGAAAGACAAGAAAAGCCAAAACAGAGGTTTCAAGGTCTGGGTGGGCTGTGGGGGGCATCCCCCCTGCTCCACTGTTGATGCCCATAGTATTGCTCAGCCTGTGCTGGCAAAGACCATCAAGGCTGACAAAGGCCCTTCCGGGCTCTGGACAGAAGAGGCAGCAGCACAGGGCACAAAATGGTCTCTAAGCAGCAAGAGAGGACCAGGACCAGCTTTTCCAGTAGCAATGATCCCTTCAGCATACTGCAGGGACTTTGTTCAATATCACAGCAGGAGCAGAGGGATGGCACCAAGCTGCGACACCATGCTGCTAAGCTGCAGTGTTTTGCCATCAGTACCTTTACACCTTGGGTTTTTTTATCGAGTGTCCAGCAGGTGTTTACTGGGCCTCCTCAACATGACCACAGTGTCACCCTCACTGAAGTCATGCCCCTGGTGCAGCAGTGTCAAACAGAACTCCAACTGGCAAGAGACCAATGTTCCTGGTTCCTTTTTTCTGCCCTTTCCCCTCTTTTTTTTACATACATCTCCTGTTTGTTGGTGTCCCTAGGGCACAGGTAGTGCTGGCAGCTCATTGTCAGGGTGACAGACGTGTGCCAGCCAGCACTGCCACTGAAGGCACTGATGTGAGACTGCAGGACATCCACATAACCCCCTCATCCCCAGTTAGGCTCACACTGGCTGTGGGCACTGTGGCTAACAAGCAGGCTGCATGATCACCTCCCTCAAGACAGAGCTCAAGACAGAAGGGGCTGCTTGGTGGCACAGGTGACAAACACCATTTTTCCTCCACATTCCATCTAAAGAAAGGAGTGAGATGCTCTGGAGCAAGGGGAGAGCAAGATTTTGTCAGCAGGGCGATATCTGATGCTGGGGAGACCTGATACCTTCTGTGGAAAAACACTCATGAGTCTCAGAAAATACCCACTCCTGTGCAACCCGCACCGTAAGCACAAGGCAGCCCCTGGCAGTCTTCCCTGCCTCCACTGCAAGCTCTCTTCAGGTGCCCACACACCCCCTAACTCCAGCCAGGAAACACCCCTGAAGCCATGAGGACAGGGCAGCCCCAATGCTGTCATCCAGAGCATGGCTGACCTGGAGGTGTGAAATGCAATGAAGTCCATTCTTTGCCCATGCACCAAGCATCAGCCCTTGCCACTGCCATCACCTTGGCCTCTTCCTGCTCCCTCCAGTAGCTGTGTAATGAGAAACCAGGCAGCAAAGAAAAAAACATCTTTATTTACTACCAGTACTGCAGTTTCTCTCCAGCCTGATGGAGCCGCAACCCAACCCAACCCTGTAGCCCTTCCCTCTCACTTTGGCCCTAATGAAGCCCCCAGGCTTCACACAAAGGCTAGACAGGCTCCCAGAGTGCCACCACCAGCTCAGCACATCCCAATGACCTTTCAATTGATCCTTCTTGCTCTCACGCGTCACCCCTAGCAGGGATGAACAGCGCCCATGCAGGAGAGCTTCCACCTGCCTCACCACGGCTGCCGAAGCAGGTGCTGCTCCCCCAGACAGGGTGTTGTGGCACAGCCGGGTACCTGGAGCCAATGACCAGTGGTACAGGTTGCATGGGGCTTCAGTTGTCACGGCCAAATACTGCTCAACAATGTGAGCTGAAGCCCTGTGAATCCCTTTAAGACTTCATTGTCCACTGGAAAAATAGCACAACAAAGCTTTTGGTTTCTAGTCCAAGCATTAAGACAGAGACAGTCTTCTCAGCTGTGGGACAGGAGTAAATTCACACTAATAGTGGAAAAACCTTCAGATTTTATTAGAAAGTTTCTTTTACATGACATGGAACAGGAATAAGGCAGAGAGAGGGAAGTGGGCCACCTCCCTAAAGAACAAGGTCCTGTCTCTGCTAGGAGAGAGGCTACAGCCACCACAGTTCCATTCTTGCCAAAGTGGGTTGAACCAGCCATGCTTGCTGACATTCCTCTTCATGTGCCCAGGGAGAACTCAAAGGCTTTAGGATGCAATGGGACTGGCAGTGTGAGACATGCTGGATGTCCAACAACCTGGGCACCACATTCCTCCTAGGGAGGGCTTGGACCCCACACAGTCTGCAAGAGGAATTTTTTGCTTGCACAGGTGTGCTGTACCATCCTATGAATTACACCTGAATCTCTTCTGAATAACCTGTATCTGAGAGCAGCATTTTCAGTGCAGAAGAGGCTCAGACAAGATATCAGCACACACTGCTGGCCCCTCCTTCCCAGAGAGGGTCTGCTTTGCTCTCCATCTTCATGTCCCTCTCCTGCTTTCCCCTGCATTCCCAGAACCCTACACAAAGCCAGGCATAACCTGGCCCTACACAAAGCTCAGCCATGAACTGCCAAGGATGCTGGCACTGCCTTGGAACTCCTGTGTATTCCTGCCTCGCAGCACACACTGCTGTACCCATGGCCAGGGACCCCCAAACACCTCTTGGCAGCCTCCAGCCAGCAGAGCAGTCTAATAGAGAGGGCGCTCTCCAAGTGGCTGTGATGTGCCAGGAGTGAGACTGGGGGCAGATCTGCACAGGAGTCACCCTCCCACCCAAGATCATTATAGGATTTTTTCAGGATCTGCTCTAGAATCAGCTGGATCGGCAATTACTGTCCAGCTGCTGGGGAGTGAGGGGCCAAGAGGCCACAATGTGCTAAAAGGCCCAGTTTCCAAATCTCAGAGAACAGCTCAGGCATCCCTTGCATCCAGGCTTGTGCTGAGCAAACCAAACCACGGTGCCTCTTGGGCAACAAACATCTCCCCAAAAACACAGACTAAACCTCCTGTCTGACCTAATTCCTTCTTCAGTCTGGCCTTCATTGCAATTTAATATGAACAGAACAACGTAGGAGGGAATTGACAGATGGCCCAGTCTGTAAAATTTGGATTTGGACAGGAAAAAAAAAAAAAAAAGAAAGAAAATAAGAAATCTCGCTTCTTTGTGGAGCAGTGCAGCATATAAAAGGAAGCACAGCAAAAAGTCATCAGCCCAAACCCAGTGGTGTGTCCAGAGGGAAAACCCCAGTTTGCATATCCCATCATCCCTCACAACCACCCCTCCTCCAAAAAAAAAAGTGGGCAGACTGATGTTTTGCTACTCATATGATTGCCTGTGAGAGATGCTGAACATCTGCCTCTCTGCATTACTCCTCTTGGTGGACTGCCCCAGGAGAGTGGGGAGGTGACCCGGTTTTGAGCTCACCAATCCTGAAGGGGCAGGATGCAGGCACATGCCAACCTCACATGTGCCAAGTGAATGCTGCCCCTGCCCATGGGGCAACCTAACCTTGTGCAGGATGCCAGGCCATGACGCCCTGAGGTACCAAGTAACAAAGGGACAGTGGTGATCAGTGGGAGAGGCAGGTGCCTTGGCAGCTGAAAACCACCCAGGGGCTGCATCTTGGGCAGAGGCACAAGGATGTGGTGCCCTGCAGGACCTCAAGGGAGAGGAGCCTCTTCATCCTGTGACACTGAAGAGCCTCTCTTTTCATCAAAAGGAGAAAGGAGGAGATTTCCAACCCACAGCTTGGAAGAAGCAAGCTTCAAAAGAAAAAACTTTCAACCATTGAGCTGTCAGATGAATAAAACCAACCCAGGACCAAGGGTTTTGCTGTTTAGGTCAGGACTGAAAAAAAACCCCTCACGATTCTTGGCACCTGGCTCGCATGACATTCATATGGCTGAGGATGGCAATACTGCTGCTATTTTTACCCTCACTTTTTTTGTCTTCACTGCTTGTACCCATCAGCAGCCCACTCTGGCCACACCTGGGATCACCTTTCTGCTGCCCACCCTGTAAGTTGGGAGACACCTGCCTCCTCTGCCGGTGGGATAGAGGCCGAGGCAGGGGAGCGCTGCCCTCACTCCACGTCTATAGGTGTTACAGCGAGAACTACCGTGGCTGTGGAAAAATCAAGCTGAAAAAGGTGAATGGGGTATTCAGTACCATTTACTCACCCCACTGGGGAGCAAGAGTGTATTGCATAAATTTTGGTATGCAGCCCAGAAACATTTGATTTATTGTATAAAAAAAAGGAAACGCAAACTTGCTTAACTCTTCTAAAGACAGCTGGCAGGACCCAGTGAAGGGATTTAAGTCCATTTTCGTAGCCTCACTTAACTCCTTTCTTTATTGTTCCTCTCTCCTTTCTGCATTCCCTTCCAGAACCTGGAGTATATCAGGGAAAGTTAACAGCAAGTTAAGCTGTTAAATCAGAAATTGTGGTGACTAGAGTCTACTGGCAAGTGATATTCCCACAACACGTTGAACTTGCTTTATGTCTTGGCAGAGCAACTTTAACCCTTTCAGAGCTAGACTGCAATGCCAGGGCAGATTTCTTCCCCCTGTGCGCCCCACCTCTCCTGACCCCTCACACAAACGTGCTTAAGAAGGCCCATATCACTTTGCCCTGCTAAGATACTCATCAGCTTTTAAAAGCAAAGACAATCCAAAGAAGGATCGGAGAGGTCAGTCCCAGGACACGAGCTTCGAGAGGGTGGGCCACTTACAGTGCTCGTATGCACTGCTGGAAACACACCAACTCCTCGGTCCCTCTAAAAATAAGACCTCACCTGCTGTGTTTGCTTTATTTAAAAAAAGAAAAGTACAGAAATGCTTTTCTCTGGTGCTCCATGAGGCAAGCTGGGCTCCTGCTGAACCCTATAGGAATCAAGAGGAAGACATGCACTGACAACTCCAGGTTGACTGGTCAAAGCAGCAGCCCTCCAGCCAGGCTGAAAAAAAGATCACCTGTCAGAAAAAGCGCTGGGACACACACGCAGACACATTTTGGCTCTCAAATTTCATGCAGTGGTGGGAGGGGACCCGCGGTGTCAAATCTTTTATCCCTTAATGAATTTTCACAGGAGCTGGGATAGCCCCTTTGAAAGGCTGAGTGAACTTGTGTGGGTGTCAACAACATGGAGCAAGATTTACAGCTCTGACCCATTCACCCCCACCAAAATTGTCAAGTTGGGTCCAAAACAGTGCAGTGGAGCTCAAATCAGAAGTGTCAGTCAGTTTTATACCTCCAGATGTCCTTAACACAAAGTCACACTCACAAATACCCACGACCCAGGCTTCTCAACTCCACTCTAAATCAAGGCAAGAGGAGGAATAAAGAAATGCAACACGCTGAGCGTCCCCCTTCCCCTTCCCCCCCCATACACAACCGGACAATCAACAAACCCAAAGAAAAACGGGTCTTGGCCTCCCAAGCACATCCCGGCATTTGGAAGAAAGAACAGACTTTGTATAGGAAGACTGGGTTGAAAGCAGCGGCTCTCCCGAGGTGTCTGCTTAAAACCACCCACACAAACCTCCTATTTACACTTGATTGCTCCACACCACCCGAGCAAGACCTGGCGTATCAGTAACGCTGTTGAAGTACCCCTGGCTGGAGGCAAGGCAGACACATCTGCTGGTACAGTTACGCTAAATCCTAGTTCCCTCATGTGCCCCAATTCCCTACTGCTCAACAGAGTGCTAAAACCTTTCCAAGTCAACAGAGTGCTAAAACCTTTCCAAGTTGCGCTCTTAAAACAATTACTATAGGGAAAAGCAATCGGGAAGGAAGAAGAAGGGGAAAAAATAAAATCACAGAAAGTCGAAGGCTGCACGCCAACCATTAACTCTCGCTCCATTTTGGCTTCGCTTTCTTGTTTTTCCTCTCTGTATTTTTATCCCTCGGAGACCGAACACACCGCAGTGTTTTGCAGAAGAGAGTTTAATAACCTCCCCGGTCTCCGGAGGGCCGCCCATGCCCTCCCCGCGCGTCCCCCCCGCTCCCACGGCCGCTCGGCGCAGAGGGAGCGCCACGGGCCGCGCAGCCCTGCGTGACCTCGCATAGCCCCGCCGCGGTCCCCGCACGGCCACGGCCACCGCTCCCCACGCGGGACCGCGCCGGCTCCGCGTCCCGCCGCACCATCCCCGGGGCCGGGCGCGGGTGGGTGGCCGCGGGAGGGACCCCCGGGGATACCCCGCGCACCCACCGCGGCGGGGCCGCCCCGCCGGCAGCGGCTGGGCCGGCGCTCGGGGTCCCTCTAGTGACACGCGTGGGGACGGCGGGCAGCGGGGTCGGCGCGGCTCGGGATGGCTCAGCTGTGCCCGGGGCGGCGCGGCTCGGCATGGCACGGCGCGGCACAGAGCTGCAAGGCACGGCTCTGCCCGGCACGGCTCTGCCCGGCACGGTGCGGGGAAGGGACCCCACCGTCCCCTGCCCGCGCAGGGGCAGCGCGGAGCGGCGCTTACCTTGGCACTGCCGCTGCTACTCTCAACTTCTGGCGGCGGCGGCGGGCCGGGGAGGAAGGCGGGTTGCCGGCAGCGCTCATCCGTGTGTGCCCCGGCGCTTGACATGCTGCTCTCCTGCCCTGGCAGCGATCGCGGCTTTGGCTCGCCTTCCCAGCGCCCTGGCACGTTCTCCTCGCCTTGCCTTTTTGGTATGTCAAGTCCCTGCTGGATTTTGTCTGAAGGATGTTATTTTGTTACGATCAGGTATTTTGTTATTCTAGAGAAACAGCGAGCGAGCGCTTTCCTTTTCTTTTCTCTCTCTTTTTTTCCCTGTTCTTTTTTCACCCTCTTTTTCTTCCCTTCTCTTTCTCTCCTCCTGCTTTGGCTGCCCCTTGGGTGGCTCTCACTTTTGTGTTTACTGAGTGCGTCCCCCTGGCTGGGGCGGAGGGGTCGGCTGTCTCACTACCCGCTGCTCCCAGCTTGCTGCCCCACGAGCGAGGAGACAGGCAGGACGCTCCGGCTGCCCCCTTTTTATACCCCCCCAATGGGCATGCTCTCCCGGCGAGCACCAGCCCGGCCACGCAGCCAATAATGTTGCAGAGCGGTCTAACCCCCTCTCTTCCCTCCCTCCCTCCCTTTCTTCCCTCCTTCTCCCTCGTAACCCTCCGGAGCCCAGCTCGGGGAGGGAAGAGGGGACAGAAAGTTTGTGGCGCGCGGTTTCTTTGCGTGCTGTTACCCCGGGTGGGGGCCCTGACCCGCCCTGCCGGCACCGGGTGGGAGGGGGGCTCCGCGCATCCCCCGCCGTCCCCGCAGGTGAGGGGAGGAGGTGTGGGTCCGCGCCCCGAGCCCCTGCCCAGAATGCCGGGGGCACCCCTTGAGCCCCTCTCGCTGTGAGGTGGCGAGCCCCAAGCCCTGGCGGGGTTGGAGGGGGGAGATCGCCCAGCCCGTCCTCTCTCAGGTCTCTCTAGGTGCGCACGGGCACAGGTGTCCGCGCCGGCCGCCGAACTGCCCCGAAGAGCTCCCCAGCAAAGGCAGGGGCATTCCCGCAGGGCTGCCCCGGCTGTCGTGCCTACTCCGCAGCCCCGTCCCGCCCTACGCGCCCCGGTGCGGGCAGGCGAGCCCCCGCCTCGGTAGCAGCGAGCCCCCGCACCCACCCTTGCATGTCCGTGCGGACAACATGGACGCTGCCCCTCCGCACTCGGATTTGGCACCTCGCAGAGCACCTTGCCGCAGCGGTTCCCTATCGCTAGGTCGCCGATGCTTCCCGCCGGCTCCTGCAAGCGAGCACCGCTGCCTTTCAGGCCAAAGGGACTTTTCCCAGGCTTTGCCGTGCGTGTGCAGCAGCGCGGGCAGAACGCGCTCCCGCTGCTCCGCGCTGATGCACGGCAGGCACACCGTGCTGCGACGGCCGACAC
>VXBX01000599.1:448186-464923 GCA_013400415.1 Scytalopus superciliaris | reverse complement strand
CCACCCCCACCCAAAACTGCTAGCTTTAGGCAACCAGCTGCCTATATTAAGTGCTACTTATGCATTAGTCCCCAAAACATCTTTTACATCCTTCTCAGTGACTACATGTGAATGTGTCCAACATCTCTTCCACAACTGGATACCATGGCCTTGTATTCCCCTTCTTACCCTAGTACTGTCTCTGGAAGGGGCAGTTATGTGCCTCTCCATTCTTCATAGAATGGTTTGGGTTGGAAATAACCTTACAAACCATCTAGTTGCAACCCACTTGCCATGGGCAGTGACGTTTCACTAGGCCAGGTTGCTCGAAGCCCCGTGCAACATGGCCTGGAACACTGTCAGGGACAGGGCAGCCACAGCTTCTCTGGGTGACCACTTCCAGTGCCTCACCATGCTCACAGCAAAGGATTTCCTCCTAATATCTAATCTAAACCCACCCTCTTTCAGTTTAAAGCAATTGCCACTTGTCCTGTCACAGCACACTCTTGTCAAAAGTCCCCCTCCAGCTTTCTTGTAAGCCCCCTTTAGGTACTGGAAGACTGCTACAGGGTCTCCCTGGAGCCTTCTCCTCCACAGACCAAACATCTCCAAATCTATCAGCCTGTCAGCACACAAGAGGTGTTCCAGCCCTCTGATCACCTTCTTGGCCCCATAGAGATATATATACACACACACATCCTTCCCTCTTCCTTGGGGGAGTGGTGTGGGAATGACACAACAAACATTATTAACCTTTAGTCAAACTGTGTATGTAAGCTGAAGGCAATAGTACCACTCTGATGAATGATGCTAATGGCTTCTACCATTTGATCAGTGCTCCAACTTGCAGACAGGTACCAACTGTGCACATGCTTGAAGCTATGGCTTTCTTCAAAGAAATGCATCTACCATTCTCTCCAAAAATGCAGCAAACCTGCCCTCTGTCTCCCCAATTATTTCCTGATAATTTGAAAGTGACCAGAATATCACCCAAGAGTGCATTCCCTGCATTCACAGAGAATTAGAAGAAACTCAGCACAAGACCAAAAAGTAAATAGAGTTACTAAGACACTGCCAATTTAGTAAGACATTCCATATTATATCATGCAACTTAGTATACCAGTTTTAGAATTAGAAACACCTATGCTACCCAAAAGACAGCTCTGCATAGCAAACACTAGCTACAAGTAGCAACCTATTTGACTGTTTTAGTTAAGGAACACAGCCACAGCCAGCTTATATGCCTCTGATCATTAGTGCATTTCAACAGAAGTATGCAGAAGTATTTAATAATTAACAAATACTCATATCCTGCAAGAATAGTATCATATGCAAGAAGCCAAGAACCCAGAAATAGTCCCATTTTGCAAGTCTCAGTATTCATGCTTTTTGTCATCTGATTATGGACAATTTTGGAAGTCTTACCTTCAACGTAGTACAAAAGTAAAACTTCTTCCAGATCTTTCTCTTTCTGATAGATTCACTTTTAAGACTCTTCCATGTATATTAGGGGTGAATAAAGCAGAAGAGCCCGTGAGTCTGAAAGCAGTAAGATGGAAGAATTGACCGATTTCTCTCCTAATTTAACAGAATATTCAATAAAATCAGTAACTCAATAATTGCTTAATAGCAACTGCTAAACTGAAACTCATATATTCCATGAACCACTGGAAGAGTCCAAGTTAGTCAACAAGTTCCTATTTGTCTGTGATAATGCAGCAAAACATGATGTGAATGCTTTTCACTTTTTAGAGATGAAAGTATGAAGTGATATAAGATATCAACCATTCAATGGCCACTACTTGCCAAAAAACTCCCACTGTTAATACATACCACCTTCAGAGATGTCATGTAAGCAAATCCATTTCCAAATCAGGAATATGTAAGCCACATGACAGAGAGAGCCTGCATACAATTATGTGTATGCATGCATGTTTAAGTGCAGAGATAATGGAAAAATCCGGCATACTAATGCAATTGTTTACAAAAATATATCCAGATCCTGGATGCAAAGGAAAAGAATGACTAAAAGCTGAGATAGCAACTTAGTGAAAAGCACAGAAACCATGACAAAGAAGCCTGTTACTGGCCACTACGGATTTCTTTAAAAGCACAAGCAGAAACACACGAGTATTCATTAAGCTCTCTTGGTTACACAGAAAAGCAATGAAGTTGCATTTTTCACAATCCCATGAGAAGGGCTATCACAGTTAAACCCACCCAATATGTCATTTCTGCAGCAAGAATCTCACTAAAGCCTCGTCCATTTTGGAGATGTTTATAAGTAGCATTTAAGATAACAGTTTCTTTTCAGAGGCCTGGACAAAGAGGGAAGAGAACCAATATCAGAGAAACTAAGATTTAGTTTCACTCTCCAGCATCTTGCTTCCCCCTCCCTCCCTAGTAAATTCAAATGCTCTGGAAATTGCTTTCTTTTACCACAAGGTTCAGAATAACAAAGGCAAGACATATTGATAATAAGACATAATGTTCTAAAACTTCATTTTTTACACGCGATACTAAAAAAAGTGGGTTTTTTTTCCTTTTTTTCTTAAATGAGTTTATTCCATGAATGTACCTTGCTTATTTCATGCTTACTCAATAGGCCTATCCCATCCATGTAACTAATGTTCAATATCAAAACCAGTCAAGAACAGTAAGTGATTTTGTTAAAACTATTTTACTTAGGAGCACTAGAAATAAACATCCTTCACAAGGAATGAAGTTTCCAAATAAAACAACAAGTATTGATCAGTTTTGCTACTCAAGCCCCTACCATGGATGATTCCTCATAGAATGATCCAGAGTGGAGGGGACCTAGGAAGTCGCACAGCTCCATTTCCTTCTCAAAGCACAACCAACACTGACCTCAGTCCCATCTGCTCAGGGCTTTATCTACTCAGGTCTTGAAAACCCCTACAGGGGCTTACAGGTTACCACTTAAAATCTCTTAACAATCACCTTCACAGTAAAAATTTTTTCAAGATATATCCCCCAATTTCAATTTATGGCTACTTGTCTCTTGTTTTCCCACTTGGCACCTCAGTAAAGAGACTGGCTGCTCCATCTTCCTGGTATTCATCCTTGCATATACCAGGATGGTTGGTACTTCATCCCTCCTAGATATCTCTTCTCCATCTCCAGGGTAAACAGCCACAAAGGGCTCTCACAGCATGCCCTCACAGGTCACACACTCCAGTTCCCTGATCAGATTGGTGGACTTGCTCTAAGTTTATCAGTGTTGTTCTTGCTGGGGGTAGGGAGAAGAAAAACTGGAGACAGTACTGCAGATGCAGTCTGGTACCATATGGAACAAATGCCAACCAAAAGGAAATAAAGTTGTTTCCATGACTAGCAGGGTGAACTGTTGCCTTGTATTTAACCTACTGTTCACCAGAACCAGATGCTTCTCAGTGGAGCTACAAGCCAAGCAGTCTGCAGCACTGCAGAACAGTTACAGATCCTGGAACTAGGCCTTGGCATGAGCCCTTGATGAACATTTTAAGACTCTGAAAGGCCCCCTCCTCCAGTCTTTCTGAGTAGTTCGGGATGGCTCCCTGCCTTTGAGTCACTCACTTCTGTGTCTACCACAAACTGATGAAGGTGCATTTCACCTCCTCCTCTGGGTGACCAATAAAGACCTTGGACAAAAATAGTACAGAAGAGTGGTCACGGCAGACCCTTGAGGAGCTCTAGTTGTAACTGCTGTCCAGGCAGGGTAAGCCATCAGCCACCCTCTAAAATGACTCTTCAACCAGGTCTCATTTGTCTAGCCACTCTCCCATTCAGACCGTAAATAGGAGTATGATGGGGGACACTAAAAAGTCTTGCTAAGGTCAAAGTTAAAAAACAAACATCCAGATTGCTCTACCCTCAAATGAAGACCTAGTCATTTGACAAAAGGCAGTTGGGTTGGTCAAGCATGACTGACCCTTGGTAAAGGTGGGTAGACTGTTCCAGTCATCTTCTTTTTTAAGGACTCAACAATGTTGTGCTACAGGTTGATATAAACTACTTCTTGATAGGGCTATCCAAACAGAGCCATATTCGATGCTTTTATGAAGTGAAACAGAAAGTTTTTGTTATTATATAGCACAGCAAGGATGCTTGAAACAGCGAACAGGAACCACCTCAATGCTTCAACAATTTGCAGAATTCCAAAGTTCTGAAGCCTAAATCCAAGAACTTTGTGCACTAAAAAAAAAAGCAGGTCTCAATACATTAAACACAGCCGTCAAACAACTGAGTTTCTGGCTAATTTTCAAGGTACCGGCCAACTGCATGGTAATAGCAGAGGTTATAAAAGGGAAAACTTGGTCTTTGTAACTCTACCTAAAATTTATTACAGAAACAGGTGGCTGAGAAAGGGAAAAGAAAGAAGTGAAAGAACAGCAAATGACCAAGAAAATTCAAACATGCTTCATTATGGACATTATAAAGAACTTCTGGAATTCAGATTGCTTTCATAATTTCCGATAGTTTGAATTTCTCCCCAACGGTATTGCAAGAAAATGCATTTTACCGAGATCTCTGAAACTGAACGAATACAGGAACTTCTGGACGCAGAATCAGTCAGTGCCTGACAAACAACTGCAAACTCTATTCTTTACTAGTGATGACATTACTCATGTTTCACTGAAAATAGTTCAGTCCCTTTGCAGTTCATCAAAACTTATGCTTGAAACAGGCAGTGGATCAGATATTCTAGCTGCACATTAAGCAGGGAACACCACCACCATGCATGAGCTGAGGCAGTCCTCTTATTTCCTAAGGAAATTTGCAAATGTGACAAAAAGCACAGAACGGCAGCTTGACTTGCTCAGGAACTTTCTGACAAACTCCTTACCGTGACCTTTGCTATGCAAAGTTTTGGTTTCTGTTGTATTCTCATGTGCCTACAGATATTCTTGTCAGCAAGTGCTGGTATTTAATTAAACCAGACTGACTACTGTGAAGGGAGTCATATAAACATCTGTAGCAGACTACGCGTTTGGGGAAAATCCAAGAAAGGGGATGGACCTTTTTAAAGCAGAAGTTTCAATGTCAACATTTAATTGCATGCTCTTTTTTCTTTAGGATTGCAACATGGCTAGTGACACTGCTAACACTGTCACAATTAAGTGACTTCTCTATGGTCTTCTCTTCCTCAGCAATAACATTCCAAGTAAATATAGTACTTCCCCTTACAAGATAGGTCACCGGGTATCCAAATCACTAGTGTCAAGAACCAACATTATAACTACACAAGAACCTGCTTTGAAACATCTCAAGGTGCAGTCTTACAGTAGGTTAGGATAAGCTAAACTGATAACTGCTGTAAGCCCACCTCCTGTCATGTGTATTTTCTACTCTAAATTTTTCATCAGTAGTTGCTCTCATATCCTCATGTAGCAAGCTGATTCAAGAAGTTATACTAAAAGAAAATTAATCCCAATAATATATACCCAGCATAAGCACATAATCTAACTTTCACCATGAGATGAGACACAGCCAAGTATCAGCACGAGAAGGAAGAGGATCCCACATGCAGTCAGAAGCAGAAAATTGCAGATATACAGCAGCACTAACATACTTAGGCAGTCATATGAGAACATTTCCCTAAATGAAAGTCAGGGTTATGAATGAATTCCAGAAGCAAATGCCTGAGTGCATGCAGAGGCCTAACAAAAACTCTCTTTTCTGTACTGTATCAAAATTGAAAAGTGGTGAAAAACCGAAACTATTCTAAGGACCTTTAACTAAACAGAGAGACACCAGATGCTGACCAACTAGGCAGCATGCAGCAGAAATCTGTCTGGGTAGAGGGAACAAACTCCTCATAATACCAGACAAAACCAAAGCTGTATTACGTACAGTGAGTCAGCTTCCCAGAAGATGCTATACCCATTGTTTTTAAATGGCTGCAAAGAAGGAACAGCAGATGTACCTAGGGCCCGGCACTCTCACTGAGGTAGCGTAACACTTAAGGACTAAAAATCAACACAGAAGAAATGCAGAATTAAAAACTCGCCTTCAACTGAATTACATGCTAGCTACTTGAACTGTCCTGTCTCTAGGATTTTGAAGGCACTACCCTTTGCCAGTTGAACCAAATTAGCTTTATTGTTTTTTCCTCTCTTAATGTAAAAATTATTCTGGATCACACCAGAACTTTCCTTTCCTTGCCTAAAATGGCAGTTTAGTCCCAGTACATACTTCCAGTCATCCAGAGATCCTATAGGAATCTTTGCTTCCTCAGCAACAGTGATGGAAGTCTATCAAATTCCATGACACCTTACATCCAAAATACAAATAGATGCACTAAGTTTTTCCACTGTCTGCAGGACTTCTTACACAGTTTGAGGTGAAAAAACCCAGCAACTTGCATAGTTGATGAAAAAGCACTAAAGATTAAATCTTCTCTCATTCTCCCATGCCCTATTGAGAAGGGATACCATAAGAGAAAAAGAGCTCAAAGAAACCACATATAAACAAAAATAAGGACAGAGAATGAAGACGAATACCAAGAAGCTCCTCCCCATCCCACACAGCCATGTCAGTGGTCAACTTACACTTGTTGGGTTTTACCCCTGGCAGTATCAAAGCACCATGATACCTCTGAAAGGCAAACAATTCCAGTAGGTAGTGGCAAGCAGCAGAACTTGGTAATAAAATGCTGCATATCTGCTGACAAAAATACTCCATATGATGAACAGATGAATGAACAGAAAACAGAAGACCATGATGAGAAGAAAGAATACTCCTCAATGAAAAGTGTGCTCTGCCTACTCAAGTATTCCTTGGATTAGCTGAAGTTATCAATGAATGTATTACATAAGTTCTTTGGAAAGCATTGTAGTTTTCTCCCTCAGGAAGAACACCACCTTTCATGTCCTCTCCTGCCTTATTTCAGTTTCTCTCTTGCAGGAACAGTACCAGACTTTGACCCAAGGAAAGGAGAGGATAAACACTAACCCTGAAGAATCAACAGCTCTGAAATTGGAACAAAACGAACTGTGCAGATGGAAGCTTGCTCACAGGTAGTCCTGGTTCACCGCTTCTTTTTGCACTAGTGGAAGCTTAAGATGACTGCTAGAAAGAGAGAAATAGCAGAAAAGGATGATGAAGGTTCCACTACAGTGTTGGAGGACCGTTCCTTTACTTCAGAAAGGTTTCAAGCACAAATCTGACAATTCATGACAGATTTAAGCTGTCACGCCTGCTTCCTATGCAAGAGCTTCTGTTTTAATTGGTATTTCAATAAACAAACAAGGCCTATGGAGGAAGGGACAAAACAGAGAGACATATTAAGAAGTTTTCCACATTAGCTTCCTATTCTTTGTGAAACTGACAACATAACCAGGTTTCAAGTCTGAACAAACCTTAAGAAACCTTTCCAAAAAATTAGTTACTACAGTTATGGCACCGCCAGCCAAAGTTTTGTTTATACAAAACACATCTGAATCTGCTAAGCCTGAACAAACCAGAACAGTGGAAAAAAAATAAAATAAAAAAAAAAAAAATCACTTTCAGTAGTAACTGACCAATATGTTTCCTAGATGGAGCCCTACATTCCTTCTGTACAGATTCAGAACTGTGTAAAACTGCACATTGAAAACAGTATGGTCATTAAATAGATCTGAGAACGGACAGTATTTTTTTAGGAGTTTTTTTCCAAATACGAATTAATAAAGTACAATCACAGACTACCTTCCACAGTGACGTTGTTCTGATCATGTTAAATTCTGTTTCCTGCCATTGGCAACAACAGCACATGAGCTGATTTCAAGAAGCCTGAACTATGCTGGAATTTTATTTCTCCTCCTCTGACTCCAGAAATAAGGCACCATTTTCGCTCTATGCTAAAAATTCATCAGAAATTGTTTTGACGGTTTCTAACCTTATTCTCTTCCCTCTAAAAATCATATATGCTACGTTTACAGCATTCTTTTTCTTTAAATTAAAATAATATTGCAACAGTAGTCAAACCACAAAATAAGCTGTTTTGATTAACAACAGCTACTATTTTGAGTTCATTAAATATTTTAGAGAACTTCCTCTCTTGCCTAGAATCACTTGTATTTGGTGTATTCTAATTAAGAAAGTGAGGAGTCATCCTACTGGATTTAATGTAATCTAGATATTGAGATCTTCAGCAGCTCTTCACTTCCACCACTTTTGTGCTCAAATACCATAAGAAAACATATAGTAGTATAGAAATGGTTCAGCAAAAGACAACAGAAAGGGGAAACAGAAGTAAAATGAATTTGTTGTTTACTATTATACAAAAGTAGGATAGAAAACACCAGCCTCATCATGGCACAGTCCTAACAATCCTTTCCTTCCACATCACACACAAATCTAATTATTATTTCAGTTTTAAAACATCACAAAAAGTTAAACTATTGCTTTTACACTTACAAAAAAAACCAGATGAGCTCTTAAGGCCTGCCTGCAGAGGAGACTGAATAGCTATGTGACTCCAGCAAACACTGTGAACCATCTCTTCCCAGTATAACCATCCACTAAAGTGGCATGCTTGTCTTTTCCTTGATCCCACAAATTACTTGTAAGAGACAAACACATTAAATTGCTTCCAGTTTCTTTACATTGCAAGAGATGCATAGAATCTAAAAGAGGCCTGGTTGGAAAACCTCACAGAAAACAAACACTTGCTATTATTAATGGCTTCTTAAAATTACTGAATGCTTATGAACTTGAGGTTCTTTTGAACAGCAGTTTGAATTGTACTGCACTTAGGGGAGGATTTACACAACAGGTTTCACACTCCCCTCTTCCCCCAGCTCAAGCTATTGTTTTGACAACACTGTTTTCATCTTGTTTATGGGTAAAATCTCTACTAGCTGAAGTCTTGTGCAGAACCTTCTAGTTTTGACAAAGTACTCCTCAGAGTAACATAATAAGACGCAACCCAGGCTTTGCATGATTCCAATAAATCTATCCCTCAGCCTAAGCAATCAGCAAAGAAAAGAGCAGCAAAAACATCATCTCAGAGAAAAGGAAAAGTGAAACAAAAAAATCTCTTGCTGTAATACGTCTCCTGGAAAAGTCATACAGGCACAGAAAACACGACAAGCTAGTAAATGCATAAACATCCCATCCTAGGAGTCCATTTGATACATCTGTAGGTACCAGTCCTACAATTACTGAACAACACTCATTGAGTGTAAATCCCACCTGTAATTAGACATTGTTAATAACCTCGTTAGGGGCGTCACTTCAATTCTTACTGACAACACCCAAAGTGAGACATCCGTGAGTCTGAACAGACTGTACTGCACACTGGGATTCTGTGGAGCCAGATGGAGCTGCTTTACCTTCTAACACAAGGAAGTGGACACTACCTGGGGGAGTCAGTGGACTACCTCTCTTAGGTCTGGATTCAAGTTTTACAACAGCTCAGATAAGAAAAGAACTTCATGTTTCTTTTGAATAGGCACACTAAAAATAAGTAGCCTTTCCCTGAAAAGTCAGCTATAAACAATTTTCATCAAATGTCCCATAGAGAATCAAACTTAATACCAGACAGTAGAAACCAGTGCCTGCAACTAGTACCATAACTGAAGTGAGGTCTTGTGCACAATCTGGTATGTAGAGTACTTTTTGACCAGGATAATAGTTTCCTTTTGGGTACTAGACACATATTTTATTACTATACTAGGGAAACAGAAAGCAGGAGCAGACAGGACACAGAAAAAAACCATGAGTAACATCTGTGCTAGATTCACCTTTCACACCTATCTGAAGTCAGTGCTTTGAGTACAGGCCCACTTCAAACAGCTGCAAAAGGAACAATTTCTTTAGCTTTTTACACTGAAGACAGAACTCTCAAAACAGCCTGCTGTACCACATAGTTTCAGTACGGTACTTGTGATCTGAAAAGTTTCAAAGCACATTACAGTTTCAGCAGTTTTTCAAGGTCACAAGGGCAATCACAAACACAAGTCCCTGCCCCCTCCAATTGCTAAGCCACCACCCTCAAAATCCAGTCTAGCCATAATCCAGAGGCTTCAACACAAAGATTTTCAAAACCCTCATTCATTTCTCTCCCAGAATCATGGTACAAAACTACTATATATAGTACTATTCATACATCTGCAATATACAAAGGCAACTTCACATCTGTCTATATTTATTTAGAGGTGGTTTAGAAAGCACACTGGACACTCTCAAGAATTTTATCTGTTCTATGAAGAAGAGATTTTTAGCATCCTTTGAGAAGCTGTCATGAGGAACACCATTTCCTATTTCTAGATATGTCACCTAAAATGCAGGGAGGACAGGGGATACACCTTTAATTATTGTGGAAGACATTCTGAATAGTGGTAATTATTAAAAAAAAACAAAACATACAAACACAAAAACCATCAGAATGAAACAAGACACAGAATTAGCGGAAAATAAAACAGCAGCAAGCCGAGATACAGTAAGTGGTGCGTCCCCCCACAGTTTTACTGCAACTGTGCAGAACTCAGAATTTAACACAAGGGTAAGTATTTCGCAAATAATCAGGTCCTATGAATTTTGTGGAAATAAACAGATCAAGAAGAGATATCCAAACCAGTGGCCCTTGAGGACAAGTGCAGTAGAAGCTCAGGCTATGTTACCAAAACCAACTTTGCGTGGAGGACAGCAGGACAGATACCGCCCCACACACATGAAAATACTTTCAGAGCTCACAATACAGTATACCTAGAAAAATCCAACCACAAGACACAAAGCCACAGGAAGCCAGGCCTCATAACCTGCTGCTCACACAGCTAGTTTCATTCTTGATTAACTGAAGTAAAATCATGAAAGAACTACTTTCCAGAATTTATTGTAGTTATAACACTAGCCATTTTCACACAAAATTTCAAAACTAGGGACAATAATCTGGGAACAGACATTCAGTTACCAGTCAAGACAAACAAGCAATCCTCAGTCAGAGAGCAGTAAGACAATTTGTGCAGACCTGACAACAGCACTTAGGAGGCAGAGAAGACAGAACTCACTCCCCTGCACAGCTCAACACCCTCTGCAATGCTCTAGGGCCTGGAGACCCAGTCGGTACTTCTGTGCTGCCGCTCCAGTTTGAATCAGGAGAAGGCTTTTGAAGTAAATCTGTCACCCCACTTCTTGTACTTTGGTTCACATCTCGTAGACGTTTCTGAACACATGATCTGGACATCTCCAGAATGAAGCTAAACCAAAAATCTGGGAAAGCACCTAATACCCATTAATGTTTGGAGCATAGTCAGTCCAGAGAACCAGACTACAATAAAGCACCACGAAGTAAACACACTATGGACACTGAGCCTGCCCATCTCACAGCTTCACTCTACAACCTTCTCCAACTGCACCATACTGCTTGCTATGTAAATGTAACCAATGTGGCAGATACTGTCCATCCATTCATGAGAGCCTCAAGCAGCAGTAACTAAACCTACAGACTTAAGCTGCCAATACACACCTAAAAAGGCCTGAAAAAGAAGGCTGCTGGGAATTTGAGTGTTCCTTTTCCTGGAATAATGATAGCAGTCTATCAGCACTCATCCACTTTTGCTTCCACCCCTTTACAGGTTAGGAGTTTCAAAAGCTAATGGGATACTTCTAGAAAAGTTCTCCAAATACAGTAAAAAAAACCCCTCAAACCAAGATCTACACACTTCATCCATGACCTACATCTACCGTTTTACAAAACTTTAAGTAACACTGAAAACACAATCCAATAATCCACATCAATGGCTTCACTGGAGGTGGGGATAGGAAAGGAAGATCAGCATGTGCTCAGTAATGCTTTTTATTACTTGCACATCAGCTTAACCCACAAAGCTGCCAGAGAAGAGCTTTTTTTTCTTTTTGAATAAGATGACCAACATAATATTCATTGTTTCACTTGAATCAAAGCATCAGTTCTTTATAAATAGTTCCATCATTGAGATGTTCTCTCCAGTCACCAATTTTCCTGTACAAAATTTTCAATACAACTATCATCAGTTTTGACCACATAACACCTGGCTTTAGCAGACCAACAAGCTGGTGAGAACAGACCAAAGCAGTACTGTACGAATAAATTACAATAAGGTGTTACCTCCTCTGCTCAACAAGTCATCCTCTTAATTCATTACCTCCTGGATAAAAACAATTAATTCATATGCTCACAATGCAGAGCCATATTTGCTCTGCATTTAGTAAAGGTCAACTTCCTATGGTGGGGTGCAGACACAAAAGTCGGATTATTGAAGACAACATTTTCTGTTAACACGCTAATCCCACGAAAACTGCAACGAAAAAACGATGCTCTCCTTTGTAATTTAATTGGAACTTTGTGGTTATTGACTTGTCATTATCATACACACTGAAGAGCCATCTTAAGCTTTCCAGCAGCCTAGGCTGAAACATCCTTAAGCAAGGTTTTTCTGATGAACTGTTTCCTGTTAACTCTTGGGAAAATAGACTCAAGCACCTAGCTGTATTATTTGTTTGAAGGAAAACTCAATGAAAAAGTTATTTCCCATCAAAAATGAAGAGAACCTACACCATGGGATAGTAGTGACATCATAAATGACACACTTAAGTAATGTTAATGAGAAACTAATGGTCCATGGGAAAGAAAGTTGAGGATGACATTTTTCCTAGCAGAACAATAACACCTGGGCCTGAGCAATTTCTTTCAAAATTATATGAAGGGTTGTTTCCTGCTGAGATACAGAGTTCTCCCTTCTATTTTTTTCTACACTAAAACATCTTTGTGCCATCTTTTCCAACACAGGGTTTTCTAAGAGCCAGAGGACTAATTTAACCTACAGTCACTGGCAACCCTTACAATTGAACGTGCCAATAATGTCTCAAGAAACTGAAATGCACTGAACTGCTCATCTCAAGAAACAGATGAGCTACAGCAGCTCAGTAAATTTCTTGCCACTTCTTGTGAAGATTTTCAGAGCACTTTTCTTTTGGAGTGACACTCCTTAATTCTTCATAATTTTATTTGACTTCAGCACATAATACAAATATGAACCCATACAAGACTGGCAAATTTTAAACAGTTTGACCAAGATTCCTCATACTAGATATTGCCCAAAGTTGAAAGACATCATCCATAAGGAGTTTGCAAAGTTGCCTGTTAAAGAAAAACAGTTTTGATACCCTTTTTGGAAATTCAGCATCCTTATTCTTACCTCAGGGACACATCTTTCAATTTCTCTTTTCTGGGCTTCCATAGTCAGATGTCATTCTATTTGGGTGGCTCTTTCTTTTCTTTTTTTTTTTTTTCTTATTAATAAGCCACAACGACTGGTCTAGATTTTGACATTAAATTCCCTGAACATTACATGCATAGCAGATATCTTGGAGACCAGGGCTAAAACAAACCTCTCCTGAAGTTTCATAACACAGCCATCCTGTATTCACACTGCTAACAGACAGCAAGAAGGAAGAATTTACCACTCACACCCTGCACAGCTATAAGCCAGATCCTGAAGACTGAAGAACAGAATGAAAAAAAATAATAAATAGGGAAGGGGCCAAGATAGAAAAAAACCATTTTACTTCAGCAGTTTTCTAAAGAAATTGCCATTATTCTCCTTCAATTTACCAATAAAACCAATATTTTGATCGAACCACTTAGATTTCTAAAAGGCCCAAGATCTGAAGGATGTTTCTTCATTTTCATAGAAGAGTGAAGTGCAGCACTGAATTCAGAAAGATCACAAAACTTGTTGGACAAGGTAGCAAGAACTGAAAAAACAAAGCCAAGCAAAATAGAGCATATTTGATTCAATTAAGGTGCTGGGTAGAAAGAAGCAGTACTAGAGAAGAAAAAAAACAACTATGGGCACAAAGATAGGCATGGCCTATTACAGTCATCACTCTCCACAATCCACACATGGAGTCTACAGCTTGGATTCTTTCACAAAGGAAGAGACTGGTAAAAAAACAAGGGTTGGCCAGGTATCTTCCAGTGCTAGATAGAAAAGAATAGCCATTTACCACCTCCTAAGCTACAGCAGTAGCCCTGTGTGGCAGATTTAAGCATTCCTACTGGACTGACAATCCAAGACACTACCAAAAGATCAATTTACATTTTTCAGTGTTTTCTGAATAGTAAAAAGCAAACAGAACAACAGGAACCATACTGGCAAGAAAACTCCATCCCCACCCCCCCAGAACACCATGGCAGCATTCACTGGGGTGTGCTGCAATTTGCTCCACTCGAAATGGACAGTACTCAATGAACACCAATCCTCTTACAGCCCCATCCCTTGGTACAGTCCAAATAAACCCTGCTCCAAACAGTAAACAAATACTTCACAAACACAGATTTTTACATCCACTACCAAGAGTGGATTTTTAGTGCATTTCTCTTTTGTAATATAGAAGTAACACATTCCTGTAAGAAATGATCACTACTCTTCATCAGCCTCCCTGAGCACAGTAGTTCTTGACACTGAACACCTCAAACACACAGATTTCACAAGCTTTAATTTCAACTCTGATAGGTTTATATTTCTTGAGACAGAGTCCCAAGTTTAGTAAGTCAGAAGCACACATTAGTGATCATCACCAGAAAAGTTTAAGAGAACAATGATAAATGCACATCAGAGACAAGAAGAGAACTGGATTGTCCAGGATAACCATGAGATTACTCTTTTCTTTCTCTAGTTCCCTGCCTCACTAACTGATCATCTCATGGCTACCACAGTAAAAGAAAAATGGGGTCTCTTCACCCTCTATGCAGCCCTTGCCATACTACATTAATTACATTTTCCTCATCCTGGTGTTTTGTGCCTTAATTAAATCACTATTCTATGTAACAGCCTAAACATCTGTGCAGAACAAGAGATGGAGGGGCTTTGTAAACAAATAATACCTACTATCACAAACTTGCAGAATATGGGATACACACATGCAATTATTCCTTAATTCCACCTGAGCCAAGCAGCTTTCCATTCTAAATGGACTGCCTCTTCACAAATCTCCAACCCTCAAATGTTTATGCACTAACCCTCTCAAACACATGCACATGTCCAGTACAGAAGACTCCATGCCTTCTACAGATGTGCACTCAGTTAAGTGTTAAGGTATAGATAATTCACATCATAAATATCTATAATAGACACACTGGAGCTCCTGAGCCCATACATGCAGGAGGGCTTGTCTACACCACATTAAGTGCTTTTAGTTAGCTGCTGACCTGTCAACACCATTATGAGTGCTAGTTTCAGCAAAAGTTTACCCTTAAAGTTAATGGACAATTTACCCAGTGAAACAAACAGAACAAAATAAACAAAATAAAGCACGCTTTACCAGAAACAGTTTGACTGTTCTGTAGCCTCCTTTAAGCAGATAATGTTCATAACAGTCACAAAATTGCCTCACCTTTATTCACTTTTAAAATTTTCACTAGATGTCACAACTACAAAATACTTCTCTCCATATTTTGAGCAGCAAGGAATCCCCATAGCCTCCAACCTGCCCAGGACCCACCTGGGACCCTGGACCCAGTTCATCATCCCTCCCCCACACGGTTTCAACTTTTCATAGCCTCAGCCAAAACCGCCTGCTCCTCTCTCTATACACAGACTAACTAACTCAGCAATACGAAAACTCCAGTTTCCCTTTTGCACAAATACCATTCCCCTGATACACACATGTATACATAGCCTAACATAATCTTCATCCTGTATATGCACAATCCACACAAACTCATCCTTCCCCTCATTTTCAAATGTAGCCAAATACCCACAACAATTCCTGAAAATTTACCCACAAGAAGAGCGTATGGATGCCCTAACACACAGAAATTCAGACTGCCTGACACCTGTCACAAATATATACACCAAGAGCTCCCCAGGCTTTTCTCTGAACAGCACTATCATGACCTCAACACGTGGCATTTGCTACACGTTTTCCCATTTGTATTCCATGGACCAAACAGCAAATACCCAGCCTTTCCCTTTCATCACAGGTGAAGCACTAGCTCACAGCTCCTCTCACTTTCCCAGGACACCGACCGCACTGGTTATTGCTCTAACCCACCTCCACACACCCGACACAAAGCTCACCGAGCTGGTGACAGTGGGGACTCTCTCTCAGCTCCCAGTGTGAGCAGCAGACAAACCAATGCACGGCAGTAGGAACACGCATGCCTTGCTGTCCACATACCAGCTCGTATTACACACGAAGGTCTTGCACATTAAGTCTAACCACACTGGCTACCGAACAAAACAAGTTCAGAACCTTGTAGCAACCTGTTACCACTGTGCCTGTAAGTGGTACACAGGCTTGCCTATCACCCAAAGCCTCTCTCCTCCACAGTCTTCAGGAGCCAGCCAACTTACCACCTCACTTCTCACAACACACATGAGGCTGTTTACCCATCACTCCCAAATGTATAGGCCTTCATGTCCCGCTACTCCCGAATACATGTGGTTTCACCCACCACCTGCACCCCCACGGTATAAACACATCCCTCAACCTACCGCAGCACACAAAACAAGACGGGCACCGATTTTTCCAGCTGCCTCCAGCCCACCAAAAATACTCTCTCCTTTCCAAGGAGATATTACTGTAAATTATAGTAAAAGTATATCCTCTGAGTGCGCAGAGCCAGCAAGACCCAAACTACGAGAAAGAACTGCCTTCAACTCCTTTCCCCTAAAGGTTCCCAGGCATTGCCCATCAGCCCGTCACCTCCTCTCACCACAAGCACCCAGGCCCGGGGCAGCTTCTCCCCGCCCGCGGGGCCGTGCCCTCCGCTCTCCCCCCCTCCCG
>VXBX01000599.1:414298-447260 GCA_013400415.1 Scytalopus superciliaris | reverse complement strand
GGCCGCCCCCGAGCCTCGTCTCGCCCCCGACAGAGCTGGGACCGGCAGCTGCTCCCTCCGGCTGCACCGGGACCGTCCCACCGGGAGCCTGCCATGAACCCCCAGCGGGGGCTCGCCTGCCCTTCAGCTCCTCGCGTGCCCCAAACCGAAATTGTTTATTCAGGGAAGAAGATGAAAACCTGTGTGATCCCTCATGCCGCGGTGCTGTTCCCCCCTCCCTCAGTGAGTGGTTCCCCTCGCTGGAGAGGGCCCCGCTCCGGCCCGTCTCTCTTAAGGTGGCTCGGGTGCCGCAGCTTTCCTGAGGGCTGGAAGGATGTCCTTGCCTTACACTCCCGAGGATCGAAACTCTAGTGTAGTGCCCGTAGAAATGGCACACCAGTTCCCCTCCCGCCGTGCACTGATGCCCCCGTCCCTCCCTCACGCTGAAGGGTTTCCTCCCCACACGCTGCGGGGGGATCAGCGTGGATGGACACCCCGGATCGTGAGATCACAGCTCAAAACACAGCCTGTACAGCGCTTTTTATGTGTTCATCCGTCTTTCCAGAGTGTTTAAGAGGGAACTGGCCCTGAAAGAGATGGCAGCCTTCCCTCCTGGAGCTGGCATTCTCTCCTGCTCTCCCACATAGGCACACAATGGTATTATTTTTGCAGGGTCTCCAGAGTTACGTCGGCGGTGCAGACAATACTGCACAGCTTTTACCTGTGTGGTCATGGGCCCCACCACCCACCCCGGGGAATGCTGGCACACACTGCTCTGGGGGCACATTGTCACTCAGGTAGCCGATGCTGATGCAGCTCCAGGACCCAAATGGATCTCCTCACACCGAGGGGATGGGAAAGCTCCCTCCGCTGTGACGGCTGCTTCCCACAGCTCCCGGTCATTGATGGGGCTGAATGAGAACGAAACCTGGATTGGCTCAGCACAGGCACTCGTGAGCCCGGTCAGAAAGGGCCAGAATGCTGAGCCTGCGGTTACTCTGCTGTCATAGAAAACCTGCTCACAGACAAGCTAATTTGAGTGCCCAGGCCCAGCTGCCAATCAACCTAGTTAACTTTGCAGTGTCCACATGATCTGGGACTCAAGATACTTTTATGTATCTAACTAGGGATCCTTATTTTTTTTTTCCTTGTCCTCAGGCTTATATCTCATAGTCATTTAAATATAATTCATGTATTATTAAAGCAGTGACAAATCTGGCTAAAAATTGCTGTATCTTGGGGTTGGTGGATATAAAATTCATTTAGCCTTGATATTTTTTGGACTTCTGAAACAGTTTTTATTTCAAGAGATTCACGAGGAATTTTTTGAGAGCCTGTCAGTCCCTAAAGTAATGGCATATCCTGCACAGATTTCAGCAGGTATGGAACTGGGCTGTAATTTTATCGGGTCCCTGTTTACACCCTGTACTTTGCTTCTTGGCTACGTGCCAGGGAGATACCCTAGGTAGCATTAGATAATTCTGTTCAGTATGAACACTGTACACTCTGCTGCTACTGATTCTTCCATCTAATTTACTGTAGCAGCCACTCTTCCCACAGTGACAGCTAAAACAAAACTGTATAGAAATACCGAAAGAAATCATAAGTTAGTCTTTCAGTTGCCATTCAAACCTTCTAACCCTGCCTTTCTCCTTGCTTCTAGGTTTTACACTTTTGTTCTGATCCCTTTCATTTCACCTTCAGCTCAAACCGCATATATAATTTTATAACAAATTTAGAAAAAATAAAATACTTCCTTATCGTATCACCTCACTACCAATACACCATTTACAGAACTGACTTCCCAAAATAATAAATATTACCCTACATTATCTCTAAGATAGTAAATTTTATCCCCTATTGCTTCTCAGACATGGCCTGCTTAAATGTTAGATATTAACTAAAAACGTGCACCATGCACATGAGTCCTTAATCTAGCGTAAACAGCATATTCACTAGAAAATGTGCATATCTGGCTGGTTTCTGTGGACTAAAACTATATGCTGACATTGCTCAAGAGGTGTGTGTGGCAAGAGGCAAGAGGCAAAGTGACAGACAGCAGGGGCGGTGGGTGAAGTAATAAGTGGGTGAAATAATGGTTGTATGTGGCAATGTGGAGTTAATAGCTAACCTAGGGATTTTTTGCCTTTTCATGGCTGGCCTCAGTTAGGCTTCGTTTAAAATTACTAAGGCAAGATATCTGTGAGAATACATGTGTGTTGGATCAACGGTGATGTGCGCATGCTTGAAGGGCTGGGCATTTTTTAATACATGCAATGTCCATCTGATTGTTAGTGGTGATGAAAATAACTATGAACTATAGAAATGATAATAAATGGGAAATAGATGGTACAGGTTAAAAGTAATCTGCAAACAACTTTATTTGATACTGCACAAAAGAGGAATGAAGGTGAGTTCTTATCATACAGAGTTTTTAAAATTCCCATTTTTTTAATGTTCTATTCTTATTGGTGAGATTTGTCCTTTTAGGAGTAGCTGTTAATGAATCTCAATAATTAAATTTGTTTGATGTTCAAATGAATGAGCTGTAAAACAAATCTTGACAAAATATCCGTACCTTTGGGAAGCTACTTGATCTGACAGTGTTTTCATGTCATTTTCTCAACTTTTAGCTCTGTTTTTGAAAAAGTTAGCTTTTTGTCCAAAGCACATCTAGTGTTTTAACTGGCTGGCCTTCATATGGGTTTGACAAGTGGCGACTGATCTAGTTTCACAAGAAGGCATTCTCAGACACTGAGAATATCCATGGTGCATGGATATTTTTTTATCTGTAAAGCAAACAAGCTCTTTCATTTTCAGCTGAGTAACTTCCCATGGAAATTAAATCACTAAACAACAGCAGTTAGTTCTTCACCACTTCCCTGCATACCCCTTCTAGATTACACCATCTGTGAGGAAAGGAAGGAAATCACCACAGATAATAAGGTCATCTTCACATTAAGAAATGAACAGAGAAAATTTTGAAAGATTCATATTTCTCCTTGGTTTTGCTCATCAATAGGAAGATTAAAAGCTAATACAGCAATGGGGACTAGGAAGAACTAGGAAGATGGGTAGCAAAAGAAAAAAAAAAGGATAGATGCAGACAAAGGCAAAAAAGGAATGTTATTGTGTCAAAATGAAATAACTGAAACGTGGATATACTATTTGCAACACTTTGGGAAAAATGGGGGAATTTCATAAAACAGTTTGGGGCACCCTCCTTGTGATAAAAGAAAATTCAGTGTTCCTGAGGAGAACACGTGGATTAGAGGGAATTTGCACTTAAGGAAACACAGCAGTAAAAATAAAGATGTATAATAATATTCTATGTTAAGGAAGCGATGTTCTGCAAATAAAATATAAGCAATAAAACAACTCATAATTTAGTTCCAATTTATTTTTGGAAAAGCTGGTTACAGACTGTACTGAGAAGAGAGTGCTCAGAGATCATTACAGACGCTGGGTGGAAGTTTTGGAGGTAGCCAGAAAACTGTGTCTTATTGAAGAGGTGGTACAGTGTGGTTACAAAGAAACTGTCAGTGAGATTTCAAATTCTCCCTTAATAGTTTGGGGTATACAAGCTACTTGTAGCTGGGGCCCGACATCCTGGGCTGTGGTAGTCAATTAAATCCTCCTCCAAATTGTCACTGAACCTGTAAAAATTAAAGCTCAGAAATATGCCCTCAAAAACCTGACAGTAAATAATAACCCTGCAGTAAGAGATCCCATTTTGTGTCATGAAAGGTCAGGGTGAAAGCAAATAGAACATTCTCCACTTCAGAAAGGGAAACTGTGATAAATGAAGGAACCTTGTATAATGAAAACAGAAATCTGAGTGTGGAAGAAGCCTTAGGTATCTTAAAAGCAAAAGATGTGATCCTGTATCTCACAGAAGGCAAATCAGTTTATAGGTAGAGGCTTCAAGGCATAAGTGGAAGAGAAGTGGCACCAAGAGGTAAGAATTATAAGCAGAGAGCATATAACAAAACAGAAAAAAAGGTCTGGCTTGGGAAGGATCTCAAATGTCAACAAATGTGAGAATGAAGGAAGAATTCATCTGGACAATCAGGTTGAATTATGGTATATGGTATTTGAAAAAACAGTAAGATGTTATCCGGCTGTGACATAATACTGTAAGAAGGAAGTGATGTTGCTTTCCAATGAGGAAGAAGTGGGGTTTAGAGATAGTCTACATCTGATTCTAAAACTAAATGCATCTTTTTGCCTCAATTTTCAGTAAAGATGGTGATCTTGAACATGGGGTTAGAGGGCAGGATGGCTAATATCTAAGAAGGAAAGAAAATTGCTAGTATTACATATAAGATGACAATAAAACACAGTCTACAGCCTCTGGGCAGAAAGAACAGATAATGCCCATTCCAGAAGTCAGAAAATCATGTCAAATGAAATCACTTGTCTGGCAGTAAGCTTTTTAAAGTAAGTATATCAGGAAATGAGAAGGTGTAATGTTTGTTTACAAGAGGTGGACTGTAGCAGATTAACCTAATATCTTTCTTTGATAATATCATTCAACTTCTAGATAAAGGAGGAGATGACAGGAATAAGCACAGCAATATCAGAGACTAATGGAGGTGATGGATTATCCATGCAGGACAAAGCAAAATCTACAGATAAGAGGTGAGGTATCTTNCTCTCCTCTCCTCTCCTCTCCCCACCATCACAATCCCCCACACTCCTCTTTCCTCCTACTCCCCCACCCAAGATAAGCTTTGGGCTTAAACCTATTAGATATTTTCCTTAATGACACTGACACAAGAAAGTGGTGGAAAATAAATTTTTAAATTATCTAGTGCTCAGGGGTACCAACAGTAAGGAAAACTAGGAAACCATACACATTTAAACTGATGGTGAAATAGAAAGGCAGTTAACTTCAAGAGTATAAAAGCAAGACCTTTGGGGATTAGTATCAGAAATTTCCTCTAGCTGTTGCAAGCTCTTCCCTTCAAAAAAGATGACAAAGAAGGACAGAATATTCCAGTTTATCACAGCATGATATAAAATGCCATTCAGCTTCAGCACTAGAATGACAAATTGAATCTTAAGCGTGGCTGGGCAACAGGTTAAGTGCCTTCACACAGGCATTTAATTGGCAGTGTGGAAGTACTTATTCGGAGCTGCACACAGGCAGCCATGAGCTGGCTTTGAGATGTAACAAACTGGAGGGCTTGATGTGCCATGATTATTTCTGTTGCCTGCATTTGAGCTTTGTTCATGTTGTTAAATTGGGTAGGGACAGCCAGCTGCAAGCTGTCAAGCCAGTTTATAATTAAGCCATGACTTAGCATAGCTTAGTAAGTTACTACTCCACAGACAAGCTGTAATAACTGCCTGTGTGCATGCTCCCAGCTCATCCACCTGCTGAAGTAAAATGTGTTCGTTTAGGCTACTATACACTGCCATAGCATCCCAGCTCATATGCAATAACTCACCTTGGTAACCCGGTAACTTACAAGCATGTGGTCACACTTTTCCTCTCTGCCACTAGGAATTCATTGCAGTACTGTAGGTAGCACGGGGGACACAGATCAGAAGTGCTAGTTTTGTTAACTTCTTGCTGAGATGTCTCCTCTCCCAGTCTAAAATCTTCCTAAACATTTTACTCTTATGTTAGAATACCCTTTATTCAGACTACTCTCATCCACCATCCCTAATGTGTATTCATCATTATTACTGCCCTGGTTTGTTCTTCACTGACTATCTGAACTTTAGATTATCTTTTCTACCTTTTGACTGGTGCATTTTAAGAGAGCTTAAAATATTTTAAGAGAGTTCACAAGCTTAAGCATATTGACTATAAAATACTTACTATGTTCTTATCATCTTTTAAGCTTATGTTATTGAAGAAGTCAATCAAGTTTGCCTAACATGTTTGCTTTTAGGTTCCACAAAATAGATGACTTTTGGTAACACTATCCTCTTCATTTTCAAACATCTTTCAAATACTGTATAGACACAATGTTATATAGCAGAGACCATTCTATTGAAAATTTAAAAGTAAGCATGAGAGGAAAAAAACAAATGTCTGAAGAGATTATCATCGAAATATGTAGCTATTAACAAAGATCTATTACTGTCAATGCAATTCCATTGCTACCTTTTGCTACCCACTTACACTTCTTTCCTAAGCCTGTCTATAATAGTAATCTAATGACAAGTTAACTGCTTCCTACTTAATCTTTGTGATATTTTCATAATTCACTTGGAATTATCATTACTGTTAATTCACTATTTTACCCTTTCTTACTGTAACTATGCAAAGTAATTATCTGGGATAGTGGCAAAGGTTGCTTCATAAAATCAGTGACACTTTAAAAATACCTTCCCACATAAAATCAGTGGCACTTTAAAAATACCTTCCCACGTTTCCATTCACTATCATCTCCGTTTCTCCCTATTGCTGAGGGAGAACAGCACCTTGGAAACCCAAGTGAGAGCTGGGGCTTGCAGCACACACTGTTCTCATCTACCCATGGATAAGTGAAGTTACCTAGAATGGGGCAAGAAATCAGGCAGAAGCAATCTGATCTGTGCGAGTGGTCTGCATTATTCAAGGATGTTTCTGGTAAGGGCACTCTGTTAAGATCAGACAAGCTGTTAAACTGGAATAGATGTGACTCATCATTCTTCTGAGGGGAAAAACACCAGCAACCAAACTGTGCACAGTGTGAAGGGCTGCCCTAACACACATTTTAAACATTAACAATGAGCAAAGCAGGTCTTGAGAAGACTTTTTTGTCTTCTGATGGAAACTCCATGCATATCCAGGGGGTCACTAAATCTTTTCCCAAGGAGCTGAACTGCAGCAGAGGCTGCTGAGCAATTTATACATGCATGCAAACTGATGAATTCCAGTTTAAGCAGAAAGGAAAGGTAGCAAGAAATCAATCAAACTCAGAAAAGTAAGCTCATGGCAAGGGAGGGGCCTCTGTTTCTCTAAAATCTTGTAATGTCTAAGCAGTGCATCCAGTATCCATCCCAGCAGTGCACAACCCCAGAAGTGGCCCAGAAGGCCAGAGCTGCAGGCGTGACTCCTCGTGAGCTTGCTAATGGAAACACTTGGTGGTGACTCAGAGAGAGTCACCAAGGACAACCCATCTGGTAAGATCAATATGCTGCACACCAGCTTGCTGCGAGGTAAGATAATAAGCATGGTTGACAGGAGGGATCACACCGATACCAAATAGAGCCCCTCACAGAAAAAAAACCCAAAATAACAATTATTACTTTCCTGTATTTTTGTAGGGTGACTTGACAGGTGCTGACCATCAAAGTTGTCCATGTCAGACACTTTGTCACATTACAGCCCTTTCAATTTTGAGCTCTGAGCAAAGAGCTCAGTCTTCTGCATGTGAAATCCATATATGTCCCCTGCATTTTCTTGCAGCATCCACAGTTCAAAAAGTAACATTTTTATTGTTAAAACATATCAGCGTGTAAAAGAAAAGCAGAATGCAGGCCACATTCCATCTTGTTTATTAACAATTTTTTCAATTAACTGTGGGGTTTTTTTTCCCCAACTATATACTAACAGACAAAACAACAGTTTTAAGTTTCTGCAAGTATTGTTAAATCCTTTGTCTAGTTATGAAATCCTTTCTAAAAAAGAAAATGTTTGTATTTCTTACTTGCATATCTACATGAAGACTATTCATGACAAGGGTATTAATTTATATAAACTGTTCTTCTGGATTCTAGAAATTATATTAGTGTCTGGACAGGAAAAAAAACCAAAACCAACAATCAGATACATTCTCACCATGGTGACCTACGAAAGAACTGTCACAACAGAAGCTGCTGTTGCCACTACAATTTCCAGAGCTCCTGCTGTTCGTGTTGCTGCTGAGAAAATCCACTGCCCTTTGCTGCACTTAAAGCTCAGTGAGATCAGATTGCAGCTTTAAGATAATGTTCACATTTTACTGTACATCAGTATCAAAGAGAAAATGACATGATCAAAATATGCCAACCATAATAATAGTGACAACATTAAGTATGCTGTGTACTCCCTTTGAGGTGCCGAGCTCTCTGACTCCCTCCTGTAACAGCAAAGGAAAACTAGTACCATGGTCACAGCCTTTGGGTTCAGCTCTGCTCAAGCCAGAGGGGTGCTGGTCTTGGTAGGCATACAAGCCAGGTAAGGAGTAGGGGATTGATTTCCCTCAAAGGAAAATTAAAATCTTGTAGTGTTTTTGAAAAACAAACATAAGTTAGTAGTTACAGATATTAGAGAGATAATATAAAATAAGAATAGTCATATTGTCTCTCTGCACAGTGAATGTTATGAACTCTGTTCCCACACTCCACCAATAAATAAGTTAAAGTAAGCACACAGGAAAGATTCTTTTTGCCAACAGGAGAACTACTAAGTCAGTAAAATGTGTAAAGCATACCTTTTCAACAGGCTACCTGTTATCCAACTAAGTGTATTTCAAATTATTAGAAAATATTTTCTAATTTCCAAGATAGTCTAAAGCTAGTGACAGGGCGACATTGGATTTTAAATGTGTTCCACTTTGCAGAAATGAGCAGTTTCATGAATTTTACACTGTGCAGTACAAAAATGAAACAAAACCAACAGAGTCTTGATGATAGGACTTGACATTTTAAAAGCAGTATTTCTGAAAGTGAAAGGGCCCCCAGAAGACCTCTGATTAGCCTGCTCATGATCAAGAAACTCTGGAATAAATAATTCTGAAACTGCTGAGATATCTATAATTAACTATGGCTAAGGGAATTAGACTTGGAAGTTACTACGATAGTTGTAAAGCCTGTGATAGGATCAAGCAAGGAAATAAGAGGAATGCAAATTATTGGAGAAAATACTCCAAATCCTAAACTGATCATCATTATTAGCAGCATCTCATGTCTGAACCCTATGAATAAAGTAATCCATTATTCACAAGCTGCAAAGTTAGGATCTGATGTACAATTGATAGTTTTATTATGTATATATGTATCATATATGTAATTTATGAGATCTTAAAAAGGCATGAAAAAAAGATTCATAAAGGAAGTTATACTGTTTGGGAAATGGAGACTCAAGTCAAGTTATAATTCAACTGACTTTCTAAGTAGGAAGGTAAATCGAAGTTTGGAAATCAGTGTGTCAAACGATCACTGTGTATCAGAGATGATCCCATTTGAGACAGACCTAAACAGATTCCATTTGCATTCATCTAAACAGCTCTGGTTGGTCAAAACTACAATTCAATACATTAGAATTGTCTCTAAATTGAAGGAAACAAGGGAAGGGAGATGGTCCAAAGAAATGTCCTGAGGTTTACCCTCCTCTGCAGCAGGGAAGTGCCTCACACTTCGGGTGAAGGCAGGCAAAAACCCAACCGAGAAGTACACCCTGAAGTGCCGCTGCACGGGCACTTGACTCCCAGAGGCAAGCTGTGAGTGACTGCCAGAACAAGGTACTTACTGAAATTTCTATGGGGGTTTTTTGTGTGTTTAACTTTGTTTCCATTTTGTTATCAGAAACTTCACCCTTGCTTTACTAGTGTAATCTTTTCCTCTTATTTAACTTTGCCTTGTAGTAACAGTGATTTCAAGTAACAATGGGAAGCACAAGGCATGTTATTTCTGAAGAAGTATCATGTCCAAATAAATCAGTTGGCACACATACCTTTAGGATACCCACAACCTGGGAGGAATTTGAAAAACCAAGGTGTTTCCTAACAAATAGCAAGAGTCCATGTTACACTATGGGAGAAGTCTTTCCAGTGGGGTGTCTGTTGAACACATGAGATTGCACAATTGCAGATGCTCACCCCAGATTAAATCTTTTGGAGGTTACACAGTGCTCTGGCTCTACCATGGATGCAACAAGTCGCAGGGAAGGAGGGGCCAGGCAGAAGAACAGGTGGAACTCCAAGACAGACAAGTGAGAGTGCCACAGGGTGTACGACTGCTGGGATAAGTCAAGTCAGTATCATACATCTATAAAAAATTCAAGAAATGTAAATATTATATTCCATTTCAAAAGAACAGCAAAGGTCTGAAAGCTGGAAAAGAAAGAATAACAACATAAAACTGGAGAGCACTATTGTGCAAAGCTTTTAAATGGTAATAAGCTCAGCTTTTTCATAAAGTGTTTGAAATAAAAATAATAAAGAAAGGTTCCCCAGCTGAATTGTAACAAGCACAGAAGTAAGTACATAGTGGACACTGCCAAACACTGCTGGCACTGCCATATCACAGTATGGTACTTAAAACTGGATGCCAGTAAGTGTATAAGCAACAGAGATGCAGAAAACTTCAGTGCCAGTTTATTCAGCTAGAGAAGGACCTTTGGATATAGGTTTTGTAATCATGTATGTTTATCTGTTATAGGTCAGTATTACCTTAAATACCATAAACTCCTTATTTGTATTGCTAGATGGGGCTTGGGGATTTTCACGCCGTGAAAAAATGTTGCTTTTTTCAATTACTAGCACATCACTTTTACATTGTCATTATATTTTTTTGCAAATCAGGAGTAAATGAAAGGAAGATACAGTATTTGCAGAGACATCAAATAGAGCTGGGGCATTCAGTCTCCAGTGGCTATGATCTCTAGATTTATTTATTCAGTCTGTGGCCCTCTGGAATAGGCTGTAGGCAAGATGACTTGCTCCGGTAGTGGCAGTAGCCTATTTCTTACCACCATTTTTTCCAGAGGCCCTTTCTCTGCCCAGAAATAAAACATAGGAAGGACCAGAGTCCCTTGAGAAAGAGGGCTTTTAGAAATGAGTAACTGTCAGAACAATTAATCCAGTAATCACTCTCTTCTCTTCCAAGGTCTGTAGCACTGCTTGGAAAGAAGGAGACCAGCCGTGAGCTGTCTGAATTACTTGGCAATACTAATCTACGCTCAGCTGCTATACTACTTGAGCACTCATCCCCTCAGCACAGGAAACTTGCTGCAAGCAACCTGTTGTATATATTCAGTAATCATGGCACTTTGAGGAAACGGCCATGTCCTGCAGGGAAGGATGGGCTGCAGTAGATGGTCCTCCCCAGTCTTCAGAGAAAGGTGTGGCATGTCAGTAGTGGGCATCTCACTACAGAGCATCCATCTTATGGGAGTCCAGCACAGCAGAGTCCTTTGCACGTGCTTGTTTGATAGACATCGTGGATGGCCTCAGATCAAATGCAGGCTGTGACTAGCAGTGCAACAGCAAGAGGAGGAATGTTACTTGGCAGAACATATGGGACTGAGGTAGAAACACCTATTCAAACTTCTGCTCAAAGCTTGTCACGCAGCTGTGTGGTTCTCCTTGTGTCATGCTCCATTACATACAGAATCTTAATGACTGGTGAGGGTTGAAGTAACAAAAAGAAGTTATATTCTATTTTCAAGCACATTAAACTCCATCGACAAACTCAACAAGTTCTGAATTCTAGTGATAGAATTACAAGAAAGCTCTGTGTGAACAAAGATGTGGGCTGGAGGATGTGACTAAAGACTTATAGTCTGGGATTTTTGTTTTCCAAAAGCAAAACAAAAGATTGTATACTGAAAGTACAAGGAAGTCAGGGAAGCAGAAACCACAGGGGACGAAGTGTCCACTCATCCAGCACTTTCAGGTTTAGAGGACAGTGCAATTTAGTGAATCCCAGAGATCAGAAGACAGAATCATAGACAAATTCTTGCAGACTAGGAATCCTGCCTGACTGACTGCAGGAGCAAGAGAAGTAAAACATACAGCCCCAAAACACTGACAAAGCTGACATACTTTTGAGAAATGACATAAAATCCCAGAGAAAGAGGGAAGGCTACTTGGCTTGGGGGCATCAACTGTTCTTTCAGAATATTGGAAAGGTGGAGAAAAGTCTAGAGACCTCAATCAATTTACTGAAGCATTTGATCATTTTTATTTTGGGAGAAGATACATGCATCTCATTTTCTGTTGCTTGAACATTCATTAGTCATTTGTCAGAAGAGTTTAAAAAGCAAATCATGCAGAAGTAGTCCAAACAAAACATTTTTTTCTCTCCCTTAGTCTGTGTGGTGGGTAAAGAATCGTAGAGTGAGGATGAGACTATCATAAATCCTGATTTAACAAATATATGAGTCTGTATCAAAGAGTACAAAATTGAAGAGAAGCTTTTATTCCGTTCCAAGAGAGACTCTCACTTGTATTCATCTCTTCAGTTACTGCAGCTTGTACTGTAACAACAGAAATTACTTTTCAGGCTGCTACATCATATCAGATTTTGACTAGAACTTGGAGCGAGACGAATAATTGGACTGATCATGTTCTCATTGAAGTCTGCCCTGTAATTCCTATTTACTTCAGAAAACGTAACATCTCTCTGAAGTTATTTGTAGTATCGTTTAAAGAATTGCTTTCACACCTAATTTTATACCATTTAATTCCATTGACTTCAGTGGGGAAATACATGATTTCAGTCCTTAAAAAAAAAAAAAACCCAAACAAAACCAGAATCAGGTCAATTTGCCTTTTTTATTAATTATTGGTTGCCTAAGTCTAGGGACTTATCATAGTTGAGGCCCACACAAGCACTGCTGCTAAAGCTGTGGCAGAGAGGCAGTGATTATGTATTAGGCCTTTAGGTCCATGGCATCAGTAGATTATCACTGCTTCTATATACCTGCAGTGTTTTCAGACAGACCTTCATATTTGGAAAGTACCATTGTGCTTATCCACATTATTTTCAAAATTGATTTCAAAGGATTCTGCAAAACATAATCTGAACACACATTCAATAAGACATAAGAACAAATTAAGGCAACCATTGGAGAAGTGTATCTGTCTCTGTAGTTAAAGCCTACTAAATTAAATTTCAAAGAATTCACTCAGACTGGAAATCATATCACTGTGTGTGGGCATAGAAGGCTCAGTAAATTCTGGCTCAGTGGGTGAGTCAGCATGAGTCATCAGCAGACATACCATCCTATGGTTATATGAATCCGCAAGGTACATTTAGAAACATGTCACAGGAACAAAATAATGCCATCCTCCTGCTTTTTGTTTAGATGACATTAATGACAGCCCCGACTTTCCTAAAATATTGTCGTTCTCGGCTCAACATGTGAGGTCAGGAAAAAATAATCCCTTTATTTTGCTATTTTCATCAAGCAAAGCTAACACAAATACGAAAAGCTGTTAGGAAAGCCTCAGGTTGTAAATAAAATAATTTACGTAGTTGCATTACACTGACAAACAACTGAGCAACATCTGCTTATCCGGTGGATTTCGGATTACTTGATTGAAACATGAGGAGTTTCTTTTTTTCTCTTCCCATTTTAATTGTTTCCATCACTCAACATTTCAAGTGGGTAATAAGATGCTATGACAAATGAAGTTACATTGCTGACATCACCAACTGTGTAATGAGCAAAATAGTGCCAATTTTGTTCTGAACGAGTTTTTAATTGTGGCATCTTACTGAAAGACTCTGAATGCAAAGTAGATGAGCATTTCCAAGGCTGAAACTATTCCTGTTCTCTTCCACTTTTCTTAATTTCCATGGAAAAGTTAAATTCTATAACCTATATTTAATTTTCCTCTGAAACAGATTTCATTTTCTTCCAGCTTGTGATTCCACATAGGATATATAATTACTCAACATACCCTAGTTTGTACAGCAGTGCAGGAAAAGCATTTTTCCCTCCTTCTCATATTAATTTTGGGAGCTCTAATATTTACTTTTTCTTCAGTTTTGCTAAAGATTAGGGAGATTTCACAAGTAGTATGTCTGCTCTTACAATGGACCTGGATTGCTCATGGCCATATACTTACACAGCTATTTGGCTGACTGACCACCTCACAGCCCAGTCTGGAAACCAAATCTACTGCCACGATTAGTCATCCACTTGGATCCCACTTATTACAGTGATGCCACACAGATGCAGCCAGATTCACATCAGCTAATATAGTTACAAAACAGAGGCCCTGTTCTATCAGATATGTTAAAATCTGTGTAAATAGAAATGGCTTAACCTCTTAGTTTAGGCTGCAGACTCTTGTTTCCTGCTCGCCCAACAGCTTGTCAAATGCATTCTGGATTTGTTCTTTCGTTATTCTTAAGGGGAGGATGTTTCCTGGATTTACTCCTAACTATTATGTTTTGGTTTATTGATGAACTCCTTTCCTGGGTTACAGTTGTCTCTCTATTATGTATTTCAGGCACTTAATACTGCTTTTCACTTGCTCTTGCTATGTGCTAGTAGGCTCACTAAAACCTTGCTTTGTTTTTCGAAGGCTGTGAATTACATATTAACTCAGTAACGTACATATTAACTGTGTAAAGGAGGAGGGTCCCCTTGGCAGCGCTGCTGCCTCTGCCTGTTTCTGTAAGGCTTTAACCACAGCTGGAGCTTCTCTCCTGGCTTGGGCCCTGTTGGATGGAAGAATGAAGTGGTGTCACTAGGATAGGTAACCCGAGGCACACCTTGCAGAAGAACATAAGCCCCTTGAAGGTTGTGCAAGAAGCTCTGTGGGCAGAGTGTTTTGTGAGTGTCAGAGGCACCTTAATGCTGGACTTGGGCTTCCAGGCTTTAAGTACAGCCACAAGGACAAGCTCAAAGCCACATTTAACAAACATCAGTGGTGTTTACTCACTGGGAGAGTGTGGTTGCCAACTCCCCCCAGACAGCCCAAAGATTTCAGCACTTGCCTAAGTTGTAAATAAGAACAGTTAGCAACATATCTGTTAATAATGGCTGTCACGTTGTAAAAACAGCACACAGAGAAAATCAGAAATACTTTTCTTCAACCATGGTCACTCAATAATACCATTCAGTAATAGCTTTACTACAGACATCTTACTCAAAATCAAATCTTTTGGGACATTGCTGCTTTTTGTCTGCAAACAGGGGAGAGTGGAAAACATTTTCTGCAGAAAAACTCATTTCTGTAGATATATATATATATATACACAATATACGCTTATGTACATACTCATAATTTTGGAATGTATTCTCAACATGTAGTCTTTCCACAGCAAGTCAATATTCAATATGCTTTGTATATTTTAAGCTGTATGTTATACACAAATGTAAAGTTGTGTCTATTTTAGTGAACTCATCAAATGTTGCTGGAAGTAACACTCAGTCTTCTGATTGATTGCTCTTTCTTCACTTTTCCTTATGGTTAAATTGGGTTGATGAACAGTAGTTTAAATTATTGAAAACGAGGCAAATTCCCCATTTCCTTATGCTTTCTATAAGCTATTGAAATTAACATTTTCTGGAATTTTGGGGGGAGTTTATTTCCAAACTTGCTATGAGTAGGAGAAATCCACCCTGGTGACCATACAACGGGTTCAGAACAAAGGATTTTTCAAAGATGATTTAATGCTTGGCTGCAGCAGATGATATCACAATAATTCCTGAGTTACCCTTGGGGAAGGATCTCTGTGCCAGCACAGGCCATGGCTGGAGAAGGTGCATGGAATTTCCTTCTCTTTCATCACAAGCTCTCTCAGGAGAAACCTCAAAACTGAGGTTCACAGACTCATACCTGAAAACTTCCCATGATACCTACAGAGACAGAGAGCTTGTGAGTGAGTAACCCAGTGAGTATGCCTGCAAGAGGGAAAACCACAGGTGTACTTACCTCCCTTCTGCCCTTAAGCACTTTCTGGTGCACTTAAGAGCAAATTCCTGGGCCACGTAGAAGAGCCACTGTCCCTGCTCAGCATGTCACCTACCTGGGCAGTGGAGGCTCCCAAGGGCTCTGGCAGTCTCTGCTCACTCCCATTCAGGCAGCCTGGAAGGGCAGGATGGGTTCATGTCCAGGGCTTTGGTATATGTTGGGGTAAGAGCTGCTCCTCACTTCAGCTACATAGCCATCTGAAAAAGCATGTTGGTATCTCAGTCCCTTTGAGACCTCACACAGGTCTCTGAACAGGGACAATTCCAGCTGCTGTAACTGACTAACAGGATGATGCTGGAAGTGTTCAGGAGGGCTTACTCCAAGGGTTTGGGAGTTTTTTTCTTAAAATTCTGTATAGCCTTCATAGTGTTTTTCTGATTAAGTAACTCCTGAATGCGCTTATGATATCACTCTCTGTCTAAATAGTGGATGAATTCATCTAAGGAAACAGATGGTCATTCTGTATCCTTCTAGTCTGTGTCCTTGCTGGAAAGGGACTAGTAAAGGCTTTTCCTATTTTAGTAACAGGTGGATTTGCTACAATGAAATTGCTGAGTAATCTTTGTCATTTTCCAGTATATGCTGTTTCATTTAATGTAATTTAGGGCATCTTTTTCCATGGCTATAGCATTTAGGTAATCATTAGCTAAGAGTTGCTGATAGCATTAAACATTGAGCTGTGCCACACAGACCTACTGCTACATTTTCCAGCAAACATATTGATATTTCAATTAAAAAAAAAAAAAAAAGAAAGAGAGAATTAATAGAAAAAGGAAAGGAAGGAATGCAGCAAGCAACTCCAGAGGAAATGATTGGGCTGAAGTTTTTCATTAATTGATTTTTTTATGTATAATAACTTAACAAACATGCAAATACATTGAATTATTTTTCATAATTCTTTAATTTTCTTACTTTATTGAAAAAAGTACAATAAAATTTCTAAAAGTAAAACTGAAGCATGACAGAATTGACCTAAGCTTGTTCATTGACAGTGATCCACTACTTCAGCAATGTTCAATACTGCTTCGAGGGGTTTTGCACAAATATAATGAGAATTTGACTATTTTATAGGCGCACAGGTAATTTGTTGACTGCATGCATATACACATATTTACGTAATTCTGATAAAAATAAATATCATAGATTTGACTTAAAACCAGTCAATGTTACTTAAGTGAATTTCTATACATAAATTTCCCCCTTAAACCTATGAAAGCAGCCACTGCTTAGCTCAGGCCACCGCAGCTACAGGCAGCAAGAGTGGAGGGCTGGAGTTGTCAGGGCAGCAGAGATTTAGACATGAGAGACAGAAAGGCTCGAGACGCGTGGGTGATGATGAGATCCACAGGCCAGAGCTGTAAATCAAAAATAGCTAAATAAATGCCAGTTGTTTCATTTTCTTTTTCTGCACACCAATATATAGACTGACTGTGGGCAGTGCTAGTAGCTGAAAAAAACACCCTAAGTAAGTGGCTGAGCTAGCTTTTATTTGGTGGGAAAGTGGGAGGCAGCGAGGAGGCAGCGGCAGAAATTGCAGATTTTACATGCTTTGGAAAAAATCCCATGAAACATGCGTGTAAAAGCTGCTGCGTGTCACAGCACACAGTGCTGAGCTAACACTGGCCTGCTCTCTGAGCCGATGGGTGAGCCGATTGGACATCTAGCCGTGCCAGTCATGGAATGTGGTGAGCAATTGTGGAGCAGAGGCAGGGGAAGGGGGAATACTGGCTACTCAGCATGGGCAGGATAAGGTCAGCTCTGGCCCAGTCAGAGCCACATCTCTGTTCTTTTCCCAGTGAGACTCTGACAGGGAATTGCTCCCTAGTATAAGCACCATCCTTCCTTAGATGTTACTAATTGTGCAAAGCAGCTAATGAAAGGCTTGAGTGTGCTGCAATTTTTGCTTGGAAAGTGCAAGGGCACAGAAAAATGGTGTAAGAAGATGTCTGTGCTGCTTGTGGGCAATGGTCAAACTGGGACAATGAGGTGAGTAGGACGGCAGAACTGCTGCAGCACCCTGAGGATCCCCCAAAGTGTGTTGATACAAAGGCTCTCCCACTGAGAGCTGCTTTACTTGGAGGCCAGCACAGGGTGGGCAGCCGTGGAGCGGACCTGGGGATAAGGACTCTTAAGGAAGTGCTGCCAGAAGACAGTGCAGTGGAAACCAACGCATGTAAAACTGCTTAATTATACAGTGCTTAATTATATATATTATATCTAAATGTAGAGAACAATGAGTAGGAGTAGCCCATATAAGTTGGTTGCCTGCAAAGTAAAAAATTCCCTAGGTACTGCAGTTGGGTAAGAGAATTTCATCTTACATGTTTGTTTCTTCTTTTTCTTTTTTTGGAAACCTGAAAAGCTTCTCTTGTGAATTTGCATAGCTGTCAACTTGCTGAGGGTAATGCTACTAACTATGTTGCTGAAAGAAGTCCTCCCAAAAGACTAAAACCTGTGGGCTTTCTTTCTTTTCACATTACTGATTCATCGCTTGCTCTCCTCCCTCAAGACTTACAGTACGTCACGACCTGACTGGAGGAGCTGCCTGTCATACTTCCAGCTAATCAATGACCTACTTTATTATTGCAGTTAAAGCATGGCCTCAAAGAGGGGCTTTTTGCATTGAGCGAAGATGCGATCAATAACAGACACGAAGGACAATGGCAGGGAACAGGGCTGTGGAAGAGGGAACAGTTCTTGCCAAATGTCATTTCATGGCACCTCCCCTTGGTAGTCCTGTCTATTTTAGGTACAACAGGATGTCATCATTCCCGTTACTCTTTCAAATACAGATGTGCAGATTCTGGAAGTACACTGGTCACTGAACTGGAAGCCTTTCATACAAATCGGAAGGAAACACCAAGTTTTATTTTCATTCCATGACATTTAATTGTATGCATCTTCTTTGATATATTGGCAAGGACAATCCAGCTCAGTTGGCCTCAGAAACTTTAGTGTCAGAGTGTGTCAAAACCCAGTATTTTCTACTGGGCAACTCTGTTATAAAACTTGTTTTGTAAAACTACTACCATTTTTGGAGACAGACCTGTTCATTTGTGTCTTCTGTATCACAAACACTTAATTTCATTACAAAAATAACCACTTGTTACTTTTTTAAGCACCTCTGCAAATCTGCCAACAGTAGGAGGGAAATTAATTGGGCTCTCCTTTGTCTCATGTATCACCAAGAGGATTACTATTATGTTTCTATTACTTATACTATATATAACTGTTATATATATATGTGCACACACAGTTATACTTCTGAAACCTCATTTAGCCAGTGGAGTCAGTGGATTTATATTTGTCTCACCAAAGACCAAAACCACCCATGCACAGGCTCAGCTGAAGAATGATTTGACAGAGCCTGTGTTGTCACTGCCAGGACAAGAGTTGTAAAGGTCTTGAGTCTGAAATCCGGGCTGAGTTCACATGTTTCATAACTGAATAAAATCTTAGGTCTCAATTCATCTCCCCAGAATGTAGGCAAATGTCTGAGTTGATCAGAAGGATAAGTAGTAACACTCAAGTCTGCATAGGGTAAGTCACGAGTGATGGACTGAGTCAGTGCACTTAAAAAGAGGCACTTCCTAAAGTCTCTCTCCTTATATCATCTGTCTTTCTCCTAGTATCAATATTTAGGCAGAGTAACATGCAGTCCTATCACAGGTGACAGAAGAATACAGGGAATACTTTTAAAACAGAGCTGTAGTAAGAATAAGGTCATAACTGCTTTCTCCACTCTTTCGATTCATTATATGGAGAGAAGAACTGCTGTCATGGCATCAAAAGCTTTGTATATTAGGACAAATGCCAATGCTCTGGGCTAAGATCCTAAATGAGCACCTCACTTTCAAATTCCTGCATTTTGCAAAATAATATTTCACAAAAAATGTATTGATATATAAGCAAACTGTGGTTTTAAAATGCCACATTAAGCTACGTGATAACAGGAGTACAGTGTTGGAGTGGCTAAAATGGGTTGCTAGGACATTACAAGGATGACTGACATTGTTCCAAAGAGTGTCTCCTCTCAAAACTGTAAACACGCAGTTGGGCTGAAGAGTCAAAAGCAGAAAATGAGATGTTAGCTGCGTGGCTCTTTGATGTGACAGAAGTTGGTATATCTTAACTGCTACAGCTCAAAGGGCTCCAAAGATCAGACAGGCCAAGAATGCTGACTACAATTAAATTTATAGGAGAAGATTATGCAGCAAGAAAGACTATTTATTTAATTGCACACTGAATAATTAGATATGGAAATTAGCAGCCATGGGTCATATAATACTATCATTTTGAGAATAACCTCATTGTAAGAGCTGATCTGAACTGAAAAACACAAGGAACTGCTGAACAGAACAGAACACACTTAACAAAGAAGTAAAATTATACTGAAATGACCACATTCCAGGGAAATGAAAATGTGCTCCCAAAATCTCACATGATAAATCTCCCTCAAACATTACTTTTTTCCTGGATGTTGAAGACAGATGAACTCCCTTATTGCAAGCCCCTCTCCTATCACTGCTGTGCAGAGCAGAGCTACTGATGGCCTGCTTCACCCTGAGCGTGGAGACACTTGCCAGAAATACAGTTTCCTCCAAAGAAAGCAAACTTATTAGCTGGTTCCTTAGTTAAGTGCAACCTAATGGGTGGCCCCCTTTTTGTTCCTTCTTCAAAAAACTGTCCTGCTCTGTGAAGGGCTGGTTTTGCACTGAAGTCATGCAAGCAATAGCAAGTGATGTGTTGTTTCCTGTTCCTGTTCCCTGTCTCAGTGTGACACAGGCCCTGCAACCCCCATGCACCTCTGAAGCCTTTCACTCTGAGGCTGGTAGAGCGTGGCTTCCAGCAGGCTGACCCTCAATCTCTGCCTCCTCCCTCTTGCACTTCTTGCTCTTTAAATGAGTCTCACCTCTGCAAGCAAACGAAGAGAATGTGCCTGTAAAGTCCTGTATTAGCGACCTGGCATTCAAGTTTCTAACAGCTCCCCAAGTGCTGAATGCTCTGAACACTCCCTGGAAATTGAAGCCCCTTTGCATCTCTCCAGCCAGCACCAGTGAGCGCCGTGGGGAACTGGGATCTACACCTCACCAGACCCATGTGGAAGAGTGAGGAATGGAACTGCCTTCTGCCCTGCTGGTGGCTGAGGACAGCATTTTGTAGCTTCTTCAAACCCAAGCTGCCTTCCCTATACAAAAAGCCTCCATGACCAGTTCAGAACAGGGATTGTGCAGCTGGTGGATAATTCGCTTGTGCACAAAGAACAAGAACAGGTAGCCCTGGAACAAGGGGGGAAACATTCTATAAGAGTGACTAGTATGAAGTGCTTCTGGGACTACTGTTTACCTGCTTGGGCTATCTCACAGCACTTGCCAGTGTTTTTCTGGACCATGGCATCCAGCATCCCACACTGGAGATGTGGCCACAGCCTCCCTAGTCCGAGCTGAAACCCCACAGAAAATTCAGGAGACACCACCTTTTCTTGTTGCTTATGTCAGATTCTGCATGAGCCAAGGGCTGAACCTCCACCCTGAGGATTTGCCTCCATTTTCTGTGGCAGTGTTCAACCAAATGGTTACTTTGATTCACATAAAGCTGCAGAGTTACTCTGTCGTAATGTTAAGCAAAAAAATCCACTGGAAACCCACCAATAAAAATTAAAACAAAGGCAAATTAGGTTCTTTTTTTCTCTTATTCACACAAAGAGCATTTTAAAAGGTGAATTGCTGACTGAGGCACCACTCCAGCTGGGATACGAATAATTTGGGGTTGGTAGCTATAATAGCTTCTAAGTGAAATTCATTTGCTGCCAGTAGTGCAGCTCTAGCTGATTTTCATCTACACTTTTAATAAAGCAATTACAAAACAGCGTAGTCTCTACTATGTGAAGTGTCCAAAGCTGGGACAGAAATTAATAATGTAATAGGGTAAGGTACCTAGGGCCTGGATAAAGTGTCCTGGAATTGGAAATGCTAATGGTTTGTCTCACAGGTAACTGGGCTGGTATAACAGCCACAAAGTCCACTCTGCACTTAAGTCACTCCAGAACCTGGGAGAACCTGGAAGAACCTGGAAGTCAGCCCTACCACATGCCCAGGTCTTCCCAGCATCACCCACACTTGTAGAGAAATGCCAGAAGTTGGACTGCTGCAGCCATTTCCCAGTGCTGATACTCCTGATGCACCTCACCAAAAACGCCGGGGTTGTGGTGGGGAAAATCTTTCTGCCCGCTTTTGACAGGAGTTGGTGATTCAGGACTAGCCCTAACATTTGAGCTGAGACTTCCAGTGCCTCAGAAAGGCTGAAAAATCTGATTACAGCTGGGGTGAATGGGGAAAGATTTCAAAAACCCTTGCAAATGTCAGGAGTCTTGAGTTGATCAGAAAGATGTATTTCAGCCATTCACAATTCCACACAAGAAGGAAGACTAGATCAGAAGGAAGACATAGATGAATTGTCACTTAGGAAGTTTTTTGCTGTGACTAGGCATTTCTAGAGAGATCTTTCACTTTACTTCTAATAAACTTGAGGTCTCGAAATACTCTTCCACTGTCATAGAACATACCTTCACTTATTCATAGCATCATAGAATGGTCTGGGTAGGAAGGGACCTTGACAATCACCTTTTTTCAATCCCCCTGCCATGGGCAGGGACACTTTCTACTAGACCAGGCTGCCCACTGCCCCATTCAACCTGGCCTTGAACACCCTCCTGTGTCCCCCTTTCCGTACTGGAAGGTGCTATATGGTCTCCCTAGAGTCTTCTCTTCTGCAGGCTGAACAACCCCACCTCTCTGACTGTCTTCATAGGAGAGGTGCTCCAGTAGTGAGAAATTTTGCTGTCCTATAGAGCACTTACTTGTACAAGCATCCTTGTGTTACTCCAAGTTTGCAACTAAACACACTGGTATTTGCAGAGCATCAAAAAATACTTGGATGCCAGTGAGTCAGAAAGACCGTTTGGTGTTAGTTACATCCTATGTTCTTTCTCTACATATTTTAGTCAAATAATATACATGTAAAAGGATAAAAGCAGCTAGCATTGCTTTCCTTAAGACAAGTAAGTCTTCTTTCCAGCAGCTCACAATCTGGCCCTGCAGCTCTGGCTCTCTGCCAGACAAGTTAGTGCTGGTATCATGTAGGCTAATGTAACTCTTGAATCATTCGACTATATTTAGATGCTTCTCTCAGAATTGCCTCCAAACATTTAAACAGACCTCACAAAGATGCTTTTCAGGTTTTGTGGCATTTTGTTCTTTAAATCAGAAATACACTTTTAATTTGGCTTTTTAAATTTCTTCAGTAAAAATAAATTAGTATTCATAGTTGCTCATTCAAGAATATTATCTCTAGTGCAGAGGTGCTTTCCTAGCACAGTGTGCGTTCAGCAACATGGATGCTTGAGTGCCGAGGTGCAGGAGCAACACGCAGAGCAGCTGGTTTGTCTTCTCCTGTGCTGCCCCGGGAGAAACACACACAGCAAAAACTGCAACTCAGCATTATATAACCCCAAACACAATGGCTGCGGTGGTGTTGTCTCTGCAGGGCATGTGTCCGGAGCTACTCATTGGGAAAGTGACTTCAGACCTGCAGGAAATCAAAGGGACCCATCTGTGTTATCTTCTCTCTGTCCTTCCCTCCCTGAAGGTGCAGGAAGAGTCCAGCAAAGCAGGTTTGCAGTCATGTCTCACCACCCTCTTTGAGTGACCCCACACTTGGAGTTGGCTTTCTGAGTAGTTGATGGTATGGCTGTGTTATGATGAACTATAACTGCAGGCAAGTCAGCTGTTATGAGTGGGCCCCTGTCAGAAATGTGCCAATTCACTTCCAGGTGGCAGTCAGGTCCAGGGACACATCTGAGGAGACTGAGCTTGGTTGGCACGGCCCACTCGCCGTTGTGAAACTGTAATCTCACAGAAAGTCCAACAGACTCACATGAACGGCTGGGGAAAGGACATGACTCCGGGGCATTTCTGAGCCTCTGGGAAGGAAATCCCACTTTCTGAGCTGAGCCCCATACCAGTACTTTTTCTTCAAGGGATATTAAAACAAAGTTGTCCGACAGAGGCTAAGCTCATGGATGTTTTGGAGTTCATAGTCACTGTACGTATCGGTATCTGGTTGCCAGTGTATAGAAACTTCCCTGCTGAAGAGCTTCAGAAACTGAAAGCAAAGCTACAACTGGGGTGTTTGAGAAACACCACAGAGAAGAATTGTGTAAGCAACCAGTCGAACAAGATATATGAGAATATATATGAATGCTTCAGTTGTAAACAGCTGAGACAAACAACTCCCCAGTTTAATTAGTGACAGGGATGTGCAGTCCCTGCTGCCGTACTGAGGCAAACGATATGTTTGTGTAAGAAGCAGAAGCAGAAAGTCTGGGGTGAGCTGGAGACTGTGTTGACCTCCTCACACTCCACACATCACTCAGGGTAGTAACAGCTGACTCCACTCAGGTTTTGTCTTCTTACAATGGATGGTAAATATTCACTCACTAACTGTGGCAGCTACATTTGGTTTATTCTATATAATTAACGAGTTTATTCCAGAAATACATACTGTAGCATCCCTTAAATTTTTCTCTGAAGCATCTGATATAGGCCAGGGTCAGATACTAGATTTTTTTGGACCAGCTTGGAAATTCTTCCTTGTTTTATTAAACAAAGTCATAACATTTTCCTTGCATATGGCAAATAGCCACACTTAAAGCTTAGAAAACAGTATGTTAGCAGCATTTACCCCAAAATAATCTGAACAAGCTGGAACATAAATTTCTACATATACCTACAGATGTGTACGTACATAAATATATATACAGAGAGAGATGTACATAAATATATATCTATAGGAAGCACTGCCTGAAACACTGCACAAGATCCCTAAGGAAAAGCACAGCAATCAGCTGGTGCTGAACTCACCCCACAGCAGCAGAAGGAAGAGGAATTTTGGTGAACTCCTACATAAACAGGGTTTACATCAGTAGTTTCCATGCACAGCATCTCCACCGTGTCAGGCCTCAGCTAAAGTGTGCAGCATTGCACAGAGCAGCACTCCCAGGTGAGTGCCTTGGAGTTGGGAAGGCCTGGATTTGCACCAGAAGACTGAAATGTTCATTATGGTCAGAAGACACAGAAACCTTGCAATGAAAGGCATGCAGTGCAAGGCACAGCTAGAGAAGCAAGGAATTAGTGAGTCCGAAAGGACAAAGCCCAGAGCTGTCTGAGGAACTGATCTCTTGAATCTGATGTACATCCGTGTATCACCTGGGCTTTCTGGGTAGCCATGAACTCTCAGTGACATGGCATGTTTGGGAAAAGAGAGGTGAAATGGATTACTCAGGATAAAGCACCAGGTTTGTCAGTGACCAAAGGATTCAAGCATCTTGTGTGAAAACAGCCAGAACTCCAACGACAATCACAGTCATTGGCTGTCTCTGTTTCACTCTATTAATCCTATAATTTTGTAATTCATTATCTTCCTCCTTTCAGGAAGAGAAGGTTCAGTATTTAGCTAGAGATGAATGTGAACTTGGACCTTATTTTGAACATACATGTTTTACTGAAAAGTGTTAATTTGAATTTGGGTCTGACTTTTACTTCTGATCACTTTAGCATTTAAAAATACTGAGTTGGAAGAAAGACCTTTGCAGCTGGCAACATTTACCTGTGCACCTGAATTTGAAACTATACTTGACATGAATCCATAGTCTATGCATACACCATGCAATTACACTTTCAGAGATGTAGACTTTCACTTCCCCATGTGGCCTATGGCTCAGACTACAACATATTTTCCACATGCCAAAACTGAATTGTCAGTTTTAACAGCAATTTCACCAGCAAAACTATCAAAATGGCCAATGTAATTCACGCTAACTTTCTGCCATGTCATTCTGTTTCAGATTGAATTTGATTACTTTTAGTTTTATCAACAAAGCAAAAAAACCTCACTCTTAATTAATACTGTAAGCTGAATGCTGTCTGAAGCATGGTCAGTTTTTGTTCTGCCTGTAAAATTCATCTCTTTCAGTACCATAAATATCCTTATAGCATGGTTTGAGATCATCTGTGTCAGCTGACGTCACTATCGAAATTATCCTTTATTCAGTCAGTTTCAGGCAGCATTCAATTTTGATTTTCATACCCTTCATCTTTATGCCACAGAGAGGGACAAAAGAGTCCAAAGGAAGACCTAAAGATCTTTGTCCCAGAGGTGAGAAGGATTCCTGCTGAGCAGGAACCAGAGAGAATACTGTAGGGTGTTATTTGATGACCTTTCACAAAGTCAACAGTAGAAGGCATAGAATGGCATTACTGATGATTGGAGACAGGCATACTGGGCTAATTAAGCTGCACTGCTGGCAACAGCCCAAAGTTAAGAGGGCATGAAGTTGGAATTCCTGCAAAAAAAGGTAGAAATAAGGCAAAAAAATCCTTCATAATATACCTGCTCTTTAAGAGCAATTGCAAAGGCAGTGGTAAAACCATGAGAGCAAGGAACTAAATACAATCATTAAATCTGAGTTAATTTTCTCAAAGTATTTTTTCTATTGAATTTCATTGTCCACTATTCTTAGGTTGCGGGCAACATTCTCTTCATAGTCCATTCTTATCAGTTTCGGGGTAGTGGCTCAGCATATGAGCTATTATTCACCTCTCCACTGCCATTTGCTGCCCTTTCCTTGAAGATTAGTCAAAACACCTGCCCTAGAGGTTTGAATTACCTGACTCTGGAAGACACTGCTGTGTATACAGCATCAAGTATGCCCATATACCCTTTACAGAGCACACTGAGAAGGAACAACTCACTATCTCGTTTGCAGAATACCGTGTGCAGGCCAGTTATTGCTGGTGAAGAGACCTCACGATTTTTCTTTTCAATGGCAGAGTGTTTTAAGGGAAGATTGAAAGAAATGAATGGCCTTTATAATCTGCAAAGTAGTGGCCTGTTCCCAGTAGAAGTGTGACATGAAAAGAAGTACAAGTCACAAGTGGGAGAAGATGACAAAAGAAGTAGGCAGCAGAAAACGCATGGAACAAATCAGAATTGACTCATACAGCTTTCAAGTCTGTGTATTTCTTTAGAGGACTACTGGAAATCTATTTGCCTCATGGACAATTGACTGCTGCACACAGACATGCTTTCTGGTTTTCTGCCATTCCCTGGGCATAGACCTCCTTCCTCATACACAGGCCCTGTAAATAAGCTGGGAATGTATGAAGAAAACAGAAGGTTATTTTGTTACTTCCTTGATTCTGCAGCAAATTGGAATTAACCTCTCCATCCTTGTGCTTCAATAGCCTTTAACCATATCGATGTTCTTCTCACCTTTAAAATATTTGCTACTGAGTATGAAACCCCTAGAGCACCCAGTGTTAGCAAGATCCATGTACAAGAGGCAGGGAAATGATAATCCTCTGCGTTTCACAGCCTTTCAGGGACAACTCCTCATCAACCACATGCTGGGAAACCAGACAATTCAGATGCCTTTAATATATCACATGGAGAGAGCGTGGGTAGAGTTCAGGACTTAGGTAGCCAGAAACAAAAAGAGCTTTCAGGAGAGCACTTAGACTAAACTTTTTACAGCCTGGAAACTTTGACATCTGCAGAATGCAATGCTTAGTTATTCAGCCTCTGTTTACATCTCCTTCAGATCTAGCCATCTGCTACACTTCAGCTGTTGTGTTTTGATGCCAACCTTCCTGTAAGCAGGCTTGCATTGATTAGATTCCATCTAGCAGAGTAGCTGCTTCTCTGAGAAAGCCAAGCTTAGTAGTTCCTTTCTTACTTCTGCTTGGACATGAGAATATTGCTTTCTCATCAGAATCAAACTGACATATTATACATCTACTAGTTGCCCACATCCATTCTTGTAAGTCCATTCATTCACCAGAAATTCCTACTATGTTACTTCATGTTGCACTGATGCAGAGTATGAAAGTAGAAGCATTCCATACATGACTGGATATGACAAATTTAGCAATTAGAAGTTCACTTCCTTGCACCTTTAATTGGCATCTATTACCTTCCAAGTAAAAGACACTGTTCAATACATTAAGAGTGGGTCATTTTTAGAGGCTATACCCATGAGCCTGAGTTGGTTGAGATGCAAAGATTTACTCAGACTTTATTTTTTGATCTGTTTCTTTACTTCTTATTATCCTTAAATCTGGGAATAATTTTAAGTAATATTTATCAAATGCATGGATAGTTGAGGAACCATTCATTAAGCTCCTAAATCATAGCCATGCAATGAAGTCTGAGGAGTGGGAAGAGGAAGGGTGGAAAACTGGAAAAAAAGGCAGACAAGTATAATAAATACAGATCAGTGGGAGTGAAAATTTTGTCATTCTAAGATAATAATGATGCCTTCAGAAAGTAATTTTTTAAGCTGGGGTTCTGAGTCTTTTATTGCATTCCTTGAACTTGTTATTCGTTCATACAGTCAGAAACGTTCTGCAACAGATTCCCCATTTGCCAGTGCAAAAGGAACAGCAGGTATTGAAAGACTGGAACTGTGTCTAACTTTATTTTCACATTTTATCTGCCTCTCTCCTTTACCCTTCATCCCTTGCTTCGTATGTTTTCCAACCATTACACTTTGAAGGAGTGGCTGTGCCTTCTAAGGACAACACTTAGGACATTATGAGCACATCAACAGCACATGCAATCAATAATCATTTTACCACTGAGCAGATAACCAGCAAAGTATGTCCTGCAGCTCATCCATAGTAGATGTAGGGTCTTAGTTTTGAAAACATTTCCACAAAGTTGTTTTACGTAAATCAGTCAGAAGGACCATGTTGTAAAGTGCAGCACATGCATATGTGCTTTTGGGATTAAGGCCCAGTAAGCAACAGTTTATTTTAAGCCTGCTCATTGCATTCAGCAAGTAGCAAGACACCACGATTTTACTTTGCTTTGCTTTTGCCCTCACAGCAGCTTCCAAGAGTTCTGGAGTGAACTGCTGGTGCTGTTGAATAAACTGCAAGCTTTTATTGACTTCAGCTAGACCTTTTAATCATAGTGTTTCTTACATTTATTGTTCAGAAATGCTGAAATTTTCAATAGAAGGAAGAAGACAAAAGGATTTATTCAGGTAATTTCCTTTACCGAAAGAACGCCCAGGAATTAAAATGTGTATTTTTAACACTGTGATTGGAGCCTGGGCTTTTGTTATAAAGCAAATGCAGTTCAATGTGCACTTCTTCCCCTATCCTCCAAACGGTGGTTAGGTGTACGTCTCAACCTTTCTGTTGAACATACAATGGATAATACCCACCTGTTCACAAATAACTCGATCAGATTCTGGAAATACCATTCTTTATTACATGGAGAGTGAAACCCACGATATTAATCTGGGGATTTGTAGCATATAGTCAGTGATTCTCAGTGATCACAGAACTTCACCCACCAGCATCCCGGGTAGCAGTCCCTTCTCACAGATTCCCTCACCTGTCATTGTTCAAGGCACAGTCCCACATGCTGCCTTTGCATTACCTCCTCCAGCTATTCTGTCGCAGCTTGTGCTAAATTATTACTTTTAAGCATGACACCATTTGTGAATATATCCAGAGTCGTTGAAGGAACTTTTATTTAACTTGGCCATTCCAACTCAGGGTATGATAGGCAAAATTGGCCTCTATTCACCCACAGTGAAGAGTTTTGGCCATCTCTTGTTGCAACACCACATGCAGACATGAAACTCCTTTCACACTAATTTGAGATCACTGCAGCTGCACCTATGGGAAAGCAACATTTTTGAGGGAGAGGTGATATACCTTATCAAATCAAGCTGACCAGGTTTTGGTTCCACAGAGTCTGATCCCAGAAGTCTCATACAGACAGAATAAATCTTGTGTTAAGCACAGACAGAAATGTGTCAGTGCCAGGAAAAGGGAGAGCTCACACAAGTCTGTACGTTTCTTGCAGATTGCCATAGCTTAAAAAAAATAAAATACCTAATCATCTTTCTCAAGCATAATAATCTAGATTTCAGCTATGCTTAAAACATGGAAGAGACATTTAAGAGTTACAAATCATTAGATATTTTGACCAGAGTATTCGTTTATGATGTTACCCTCCTTTCACAGTGTAAAACCTTTTTCCTACTTCTGTGTTGTTCAGCTTGTTTCACATTATTCATAGGCACACGGATGAGGTTTTGCTGTGATGAATCAGTTACTCAAGGCATAGCATAGCTTTGGCATAGCATAGCAAGGTTCTTTACCCCTGCAATGAAGATAATTTCATTTAATCTCCTACAACACTTGAATGAAGTATAACCAGATTCTTTCCAGTGGTTTATAAAGTGATTGCTAATGCAAATGATATTATCTCAGTTTCTTCCTACAGTTCATTGATATTCTCAGTTTCTTTCTACAGTTTAATGATATAGATCAGCAAGGTGTTCCTTGATGTCTTATCCCAAACTATGTAGAAATTCCTTAGAGAACTCCCTGCAGAAAAATACTTCTTTACAACATTATCAAGAATAGATGCCTCTCAGGGAGGACGATTTTGAGGACAACTGTGGCCAAGTCAGAAAAGGAAACATCAAAAAAGGCATTTGTTTTCTAAGGACTGCCTCTGCTGATCATAGTCCAGATTGTCTCTGCAATGAAGCTTCCAGTGCAAAAGTCTGCATGCATGTGCAAAGGTCAGGACAGCATGGGGAAGGTCTGGGGTGTATTTCTTGCAGAACTTATGATGAGAGAAGAAGTAATGACATTGCTCCAGACCTTTCACCCCTAGAGGCTGTATGACCTCTGATTTCTACACTTTCAGGAGACTCTGGTAGGGTGTTGGAAAGGCAAGTTTTCCCCTTAAGAGTGGAGATAGATGGCTGTATGCAGGGACTCCCTCTATTCACAGCTTCAGGAAAAGTAAATCCTTCCCATTCTCAGCCTTACTTTGTACCATTCTTCTCAGTTCACATATTAAGGCAAAGATTCAGAGCCTCAGACAACAGGAAGAGGAGCCTGTAAATCTCATGTATGCAGATCTGGGTAGCAGAACTCAGATGGGCTCATGGTTTCTCCAGCAAATCAAGAAGTATAATCCAGGCTATTTTTTAACAACTGTTCCCTGACTACAAGGCTATTGACAGAGCCTGCACAAAAATATTGCCTTTAAATGTCCGTGCCTAGACATAAAGAAGGCATTTTGCCAAAACGAAAATGAAAATCATTGGCCAAATTAGCATCGTGTGATCTTAGTTTTAAAATGACCCTGATGCTATATAAACAAGATTACATAAGGGTTCAGAGGTATGTGAAGCAGTTCAGTAGTGCCATCTTGAGGGAAGCTCCTAGATGTTATGTACAATTCCAGATTTCAGATCATCAGCATTTGTCTCTTTTATTAATTGGAAATAAGTCAATGAACTACCCCAGAAGAGTGAGGTACAGTAGATTCAGAAATGCATTAAAACATGTCCTTATTAGCAGAAGAGAAGTCAAAGCCAGGGCTAATGCCTTTCTATTGCTGCAGAAAATTATAGTCTGGGAAATAGAACTGTAATGTTTTCCCCTTTTGTTTACTGCAAAGATACTTAGTAATACGAATTATGCCATGCAAAACATTAGCACTAATTTAGACCATAAACACCTTTGTGTCAGAAGGGAGCCCGTGGAAGCAAAGAGCTGATGCCTGAGTCTCACAGAATTCTGTTTAGTTTTTGTAATCTTTATTTTCATCTGGAATGCTGAGCAGGATCCATTTATCCCAGTCTGACTTTCAGTAGAATTATAACCATACATCGGAAATCAGATTGATTAATTTATGAAGTGGCAAATGGTCAGAATTATAAAACAGGATGCTTACAATTACGATCTGCTTTGTTTTCCATCCATTCCTATCTTCCCCATCACATTGGTCTGGAAGTGCCATGCACCATCTGGTAGACTAAAATCAGTAAATGTCAAAAGTGGTTTTCATTTTTCAGATCTGTCAGCTGGTGACAAGTAGGGCAGTTTAGAGATCATGCAGATCTTTTTTTTTTTTTTTTTCACTTGGGAGGACTCTGTCCTTATCCATAAATATGTTTTCATTTCCTGACCAGAGTCAGAAATGGCAGCAAACGATGGCTCAAGAATTTCCTTTTTTTATCCCCTCCTGTTTCCTTCTTTTAGCGAGAACAGATTTACACCACAAAAATAGCGCACCATCTTTAATAGCTCAGATGCTGCTGACTTGTTACTTGACATGCACAATCACCAGAGCTGACGTCTGATTTATTGATTATCTATGAAAGGACAGACAGCTGCGAACTTTGATGCCTCTGTAAATACCACCATCCCCCCAGTGCGAATGCATGCCATGTGTGATCTTACAGCCACACACAATTCCTCGGGGCCCTCCGTGTGCAACTAAACACACACATTCAAGTCACCTCTTCGCAAGATCCAAGCACGTTCATTTATTGCTGAGCTTATCAGGATGAAGGGTATTTTGTGTCTTTAGGAAGTTCTGACAAGTCATTGGAAGAAGCAGGAAGGGAGATGGAATGAAAATTTTTGCAAGGGAGACATGAACACCCCCTTGAATGTAAGTGTAGATGACTTCAGAGCAACTGCATACTGGTGTGATAATCCTTTCACAAAAAAGGCTCTTTGAATAAAGAATAACAGTTGTGGTAAATGCCATCATACTGTAGTGATGAGACACCATGCTGTGACTTTTAAGGTACCTTGTCATTCTTCAGAGCTGGCAGAGTGCTCCCTATATGATATACCATGTGCAATGACATTTTACTCACGTTCTGATGTTAAGCATGTAAAATACTGATGTTGAACAGTGTGGTCAGCAGGACCAGGGCAGTGATTGTCCCTCTGTACTCAGCACTGGTGAGGCTGCACCTTGAATCCAGTGTTCAGTTTGGGCAACCTCACTACAGGAAAGGTACTGAGGTGCTCGAGTGTGTCCAGAAAAGAGCAACAAAGCTGGGGAACTCTAGAGAGTAAGTTATTGGAGAAGTGGCTGATGGAGCTGGGATGGTTTGGCCTGGAGAAAAGGAGGCTCTGTACAACTACCTGGAGGAAGAGCGTAGCCAGGCAGGGGTCGGCCTCTTCTCCCAGGCAACTAGTGGCAGGATCAGAGGACGTGGTGTCAAGTTGTGCCAGAGGAGATTCAGGCTGGACATCAGGAGGAATTTCTTCATGAAAAGGGTCATTAAGCACTGGAATGGGCTGCCCAGGGAGGTGGTGGAGTCACTGTCCCTGGAGGTGTTCGAGAAAAGACTGGATGTGGTAGAGCCATGGTCTGGTTGACATGGTAGTGATCGGTCAGAGGCGGTACTTGATGACCTTAGAGGTCTTTTCCAACTTAAATGATTCTGTGAT
>VXBX01000599.1:371869-413517 GCA_013400415.1 Scytalopus superciliaris | reverse complement strand
TTTTTTTTTTTTTTTCACTTGGGAGGACTCTGTCCTTATCCATAAATATGTTTTCATTTCCTGACCAGAGTCAGAAATGGCAGCAAACGATGGCTCAAGAATTTCCTTTTTTTATCCCCTCCTGTTTCCTTCTTTTAGCGAGAACAGATTTACACCACAAAAATAGCGCACCATCTTTAATAGCTCAGATGCTGCTGACTTGTTACTTGACATGCACAATCACCAGAGCTGACGTCTGATTTATTGATTATCTATGAAAGGACAGACAGCTGCGAACTTTGATGCCTCTGTAAATACCACCATCCCCCCAGTGCAAATGCATGCTGTGTGTGATCTTACAGCCACACACAATTCCTCGGGGCCCTCCGTGTGCAACTAAACACACACATTCAAGTCACCTCTTCGCAAGATCCAAGCACGTTCATTTATTGCTGAGCTTATCAGGATGAAGGGTATTTTGTGTCTTTAGGAAGTTCTGACAAGTCATTGGAAGAAGCAGGAAGGGAGATGGAATGAAAATTTTTGCAAGGGAGACATGAACACCCCCTTGAATGTAAGTGTAGATGACTTCAGAGCAACTGCATACTGGTGTGATAATCCTTTCACAAAAAAGGCTCTTTGAATAAAGAATAACAGTTGTGGTAAATGCCATCATACTGTAGTGATGAGACACCATGCTGTGACTTTTAAGGTACCTTGTCATTCTTCAGAGCTGGCAGAGTGCTCCCTATATGATATACCATGTGCAATGACATTTTACTCACGTTCTGATGTTAAGCATGTAAAATACTGATGTTGAACAGTGTGGTCAGCAGGACCAGGGCAGTGATTGTCCCTCTGTACTCAGCACTGGTGAGGCTGCACCTTGAATCCAGTGTTCAGTTTGGGCAACCTCACTACAGGAAAGGTACTGAGGTGCTCGAGTGTGTCCAGAAAAGAGCAACAAAGCTGGGGAACTCTAGAGAGTAAGTTATTGGAGAAGTGGCTGATGGAGCTGGGATGGTTTGGCCTGGAGAAAAGGAGGCTCTGTACAACTACCTGGAGGAAGAGCGTAGCCAGGCAGGGGTCGGCCTCTTCTCCCAGGCAACTAGTGGCAGGATCAGAGGACGTGGTGTCAAGTTGTGCCAGAGGAGATTCAGGCTGGACATCAGGAGGAATTTCTTCATGAAAAGGGTCATTAAGCACTGGAATGGGCTGCCCAGGGAGGTGGTGGAGTCACTGTCCCTGGAGGTGTTCGAGAAAAGACTGGATGTGGTAGAGCCATGGTCTGGTTGACATGGTAGTGATCGGTCAGAGGCGGTACTTGATGACCTTAGAGGTCTTTTCCAACTTAAATGATTCTGTGATTCTGTGAGCAAATTGTTAGTCAGCTCAAGAAATAACAAAGACATAGAAAAGAGCTGTTTGTAAGACTCCTTGAATGAATTCCTGAAAAAGTGCTGAAGAATACGTGTGCCTGTATCCTTTTGAAGTGTAATTTGCTTGAAAGATATGCAGAAAATTCATACCTTTGATTAAATGTGAACTAAATATTGACTGTGCCCAGAGTATCAGTACATGCCTTCCCTTTTTTATTTTTCTGCTTTTCTCCTGTCTTACATCCTTTTCACTCTTCACCATGAGTCAGATTCTCAGGAATGAAATGGAATTGGTAGCCTCTGAACTACAGCCATTTATGAAGGTGAGGCCCTGTCTTCTGTCTTAATTGTCTTTGATGCCTTATTGTTAATCATGCTGGTGTTTGAAGTTAAATTTTCCAATCAGTATTACTATAATAGTGTGAAACTGAAACTTGAGAGAAAGAAATAAAAATGCTAGTGCTTATTAGAAGTAGATAAATTTTTCATTGAGAAATATTTTCCCCATTTTCCAAATTTGCTAATAAATCTAATTTTCTTTACTAACTGCTTCTCTGGGAAACTGTCAGGAAATGTGAAAGGACTCTGTGAAAAATATCTAGGGCTGTGTTTCTAAGTACTTGGTATGTGATGATTGCATAGATGTATCAAATCATTATGAACTAAATAGGTAATAACATTTTTGGTAAGTTTGAAGCTATGCTTGACTCTTTTTCTCTGTGGAATTAAAAATTATTTCCATCTTACCTTTCTCCATCAATACAGGATGCAAACAATTACCAAAATTATGATGTAATGTTGCTCTTTCACAGAATCCTCACTATGATTAAAAGCTCTACTTAATCCTGCTCTGGCAAAAAGGATTAAGTACACATATCAGTGCAGACAGAGGAGGAAACTTATAGGGAGGCTTTCTTGAAAATATGTGAAAATTTATATTTTTTATTTATCTTTTCCATAGAAATTACCAAGAAAAGCAAAGTTTGGACAGTGGAGATGTTGCACTAAATGCAACAAACACACTTTTAAGAAAAACAGGCAGAAGAAAGAAAGAGCTTTTCTTCCGTCAAGTGTCTTTACGGGCGGCCCTCACTGCACCTCCTATTACATGCTACCCAAACAGACTGCTACAAAATTGATCTCGACAAAGTATTTATACCATCTGAGTTTCCTTTAGAATATTCTTTCTCTTCTGTTTCCCAATAATTGCTTTGCAATTTGGCAGTTTCACTTAACTGTAGTTCTTAATCTCGCCAGCCAAGTTAATAGGTGTGATGATTTTTCCAAAGTATAGAATACAAAGTCCCACCTGCAGGGAGTTCCTTTGATGTTTCTCTTGCCACTTGTTTTTAGTTTTAAATGTCCACCCTTAAAGGGATTGGGTGAAGGATGAATGTGCCGATGTGTGTCCCTGACCTACAGTTCACCATCACTGCCTAAAAACTGAGAATAGTCTGCTTTACAAGGTACTTGCTCCCACCAGAGCCCTGTTTCCCAAAAGCAAATTCTGTTCACAGGTTTACTGTTTCAGGCACAGTAGTTGTGTTATTGATTCAGTAAAATACCTGAACAAAAAACTAAGCCTGCACTGATTCCCAAGAAAATCGTTCTGCAACAGTGCATAAATGTACGAAAAACTTTTCCTGATTAATCTGTCCTACTGAATGTGAATGTTTGCACTCTCCTTCTATAGGGTTCCTGTGAAACTTAAGGCATGGTCCATGAGAAAAAAAACCCCAAACCTTTTTTCACTTGTTACTTGTTTAACTTCCAGGATTTGCTCTCCCTGCAAAAGAAAAGAAATGGCAACGCAACAGGTTGCCATTTCATCTTACATATATATGCTACAATCAGAAATTCCTATACATGGTGGAGATACCTATTCTGTTGGTATTTAGGTATGAGTTTCCCTTGCAGTGATCCTCTAGAAAGGATCCTGTTCCAGCAAACTGACTGCCAGTACAGTGCTTTGCAGCCATTCAGAAAAGTTGCTGAACAATGGGACAAGAAACTGAGGGGCAAGAAAATACTGAGAGCATATTTTAAAAGTACAATATGATAAACAGTCAGTTTTTCTCAGTGAAATACACAGATTTTGAACAGTTCAGAAAACTCCTTAGGACTTTGCTTATCTTTGACTATGTATGCAAAACATAAAATTCAAGATTTCCTTTACCAAATGGCAAGATACAAACAGGCACCAGGATTCACTGCAGGGAACAGTCTACAAGGCTCTACATAATGCTGAACAACAAAATTATACACATGTTTAAATGAAGACTTAATTAGACATAATGTTTTAACTGTCTCCATGAAATACTGTATTTGATTTGCGACTGCATTTTAACATCAGTTATTTCTGACTCTACGTACATTAAAGCCTTATTCATTCATGACTGGTTGCAAACAATAATCTGATAAATATCAGCTTTAACCCCTTGCATGACAGCCTAAGAAAATAAGACCTCAATCTTGACTAAGGTCTTACTAGGCTATAATAAGACAAAATGATACAAGTTTCTCCTATAATTTCTGTCAGAGGTCATCAATCTGTATTCAACAAAACCATTATTGATATTTGATGCCGATGAGTTCCTAGTTCACTGGCTGAAAAAAAACCATATGACACATTAGGCCTATTCTTTTTCTTACGTGAGACCCATAATTAATAGGGCCAAATCATTCTCCACAGATAATTAATTCTCATATAATTCCACGAGGTGACTGACATTTCATGTAAATACTTCTCTGCATAGCAGGATGCAAAGAAAAAGGGATTAACCACTGAACACAGTATATTTTGCATCCAGCTGAAGCTCTACATCAGTGTGCTGTTGCAGAGCTGCATCAACACAGGTTTCCCTATTGCATCCTCCCCCAGGCCCTTTGCAAATGGCTGGAGAAACAGTCTGTAATTTGAAAGAGGAAAGGGATTAACAATGCTGAAATAATCAGAGCCACCAAAAGCCAAGATTATTGCAGTTTTGAAATCATACCACAAAGTGTAACAGCTGTGTAACCCTGATGCACTAATAGCATCTCAACACAGTCTGCTGGTGTTTTTAAGCAAGATGGGTGAGCCAACCCTATACACCAGTGCTACCAAAACGTGCAACCCTGTTCCACTTCTCTGGAGAGCACCCCTTCACTGAGCTGACTTCATCCACCAAAACTAAAAAGTATCAAAACCCACCTAAAATGCATAATAATCCATTAGAACAGTGCTCTGCAGGAGCTGAGGAACATCAGAGTGTGCCACGGACATGGTGAGCGTGAGAGGGGCATCAGGGCTTCCCCTACTGCCAGCCATGACCTGGCTGCAGAGCCCACCTCCTCCAAACATGCCCACCTAATACCCACAGAACACCCTGGAAACCTCATTTCCCAGCCAAGGACTGAAAAAAGGAGGGCAGAGGGGACAAAAAGCACTCAGAAGCTTTCTTGTCCCATCCATCTTCGGAAGCAGATGGCAGCACTCAGCACGCCCTCGCAGAGCAGGCAGCTGTGCAATTAGGCATCTGCTTTTTCATCACAGCAGCTTCAAGTTGAAGCCCTAAAAACTTTGGCAACACCCCTGTGAGGCAGTTTGTGTTGGCCACTGATAAAGAGAGGAAGATACTCTGCTTTATATCCTAGTCATCTGGGGACAGGCACCTTGCAAGTGCAAATTGCTTTTACTACAGGACCAGCAATGAAACCAGCACATAGAAGCTCAGTATCTAAATCCATTTTAGCCTGTTCTCCTGAAGAAACAGTGTTGGTGACATCACACGTGTTCCTGCACACCTATCTGTATTTCTTATTACTTTTTTAACCTCTTCCAATGACATTTAGACAAGGGTCTCAGGGATGTTAAGTTCCTATGACCTCTGGCTAGCAAGCAGAGACAGTGTGGTTATTGACCAAGGGAAGGGCTGGAGTGAACTAACCATTTGGCTGAGGCTGTGTGAAAGCTCAACCTCAACATACACATGGAAAATCAAGGATTTTTTGGTTCTACTGACCCCACAGAACCATCATCAATATATCTTGATATAGTCTGATTACACAGGGCTGACTGCAGTATAAGTCAGCTTTTCAGCTCTACAGACCAAGAAGTTTAGCTCCCTGCTTACAGGAAGACAGGAAAAAGAAGTAATAAATGATAATATTTTGCACCTTTGCAGACAGGCTCTTTCTTGTCCCATAAGATATATGAATAAAATACCTCACAGATAAAATACAAAAGCTTTATCTCAATTGTGTTTTTATAGAGATCCCAGGAGTCATGCAAAATTATAGAAAAACCCAAGGATAAATCACAGTTTTTGTGATAATGCTAGCTGGTACTTAACATGAGGACTTTTGGGAACAAAGAATGCTGGATTTAGCACCATGATAATCAATGTAGAGCTTTGCAGTTTTACAGTAAGTTTTACTCACTGCCTTTTGGAAACTATTTAAAAATTGATGTGAAGGCATGGGAATAAAAATGTGAAAATACAACAGATCTGTTAGGTCACAAATCCATTTACATGCCAGACCAGAACAGTCCTCTGTGACAAATCCACCCAGCTGAGTTTAGCAGTCTTAGGCAATTGGACAACTAGCACTTTCCCTTACATTATAATTTTTTCAGACCGTATGTTGTGTGCTCCATTTCATTAATTCAACCATATTTTTTCCACTTCCTTTTAAATAAAGATTGCAGCACTCACATGTCAAGCTGAAGAAGACATTATTCTAACAGTAACATCTAACATCTGTTTTTGGCAGGCTCTATGGGCAGTTGGCAGCAGCTCTGCAGTTCCCTCCTTATGTAAATGATCATGTGCTGGTGGCTGTCTAAGCTAACATCGCTGGAAGACAAAGGAAGAAAAAGTCCTTTTCCTTTTACTTGCTGCTTACTGTTAGCTAGAACATAAGGAGTTTTGCATGTTGAGCAGACAGCCTCATTTTCACTGTATGTGGGCCAGATCTGGCTTCAGGGGAACCATAGAGAGCCCCGTGCAAGCAGGAATATTCACTAAAATATTTATCAAAGAGAAATGATTTTTAGGGTCTTATTTATGCACAGAGTTATTTACTGTAAAAAAGGAATGCTAGGGATTGCTGCTTGACACAGAGGCAGTGAAGAAATTACAATGTGCACCCTCCAGTCCACACAGGAAATGTATAAACATTTCTAAGACTGGAACAGATTCCTGTAAGGGAGGTTCATTGGATGCAAGTGATTGTTCAGACCTTTGAATATGCTTGTAAAATATAGTAAATACAGAGTCCCACTTACTGGGAAAATCTGGCCTTTGTTGGGCATCACATAGGAAGTACGTTATGTAAAATTCTCGCCCTTATTTTGTGTGTTGGCTGTTTGATGTATGGAATAAAACCAGGATAACTGGAGAAACTCTGCTCTGTGTTGTAAAAGATGACAAACCAGAGGACCCTTTCAGCTTATCTGTATAGATTGCTGACATGCAGCTTGTGAGATCTCAGCATTTTTAGCTCTGCAGAGATGCAGCTTCTGAAGAGATTCACCCAGCCTTAATTCAACTGAAATACTATTGCTGGCTGCAGTGAGAGCACGAGCACACCTAAGGGACTGTACACGAGGTCTTCAGCTCCAAGGAGCAGGTGTTGGCCTGAGAGCAGTTTCTTATTAATTAGCCCAAGGTGTTCTCAGATGATACTTCCATGGGTCTGCCTTCCCCTCTGTCTTGCTGCATCCTACCACCTTGTATTTTTGTACCTGTACTGGCACTTCAGATGCTTTTTAAATGGAGGCAGGTAGCTCAGATGGCCAAACATGGATTCTACAAGAAAGAAGGGCTCTTAAGTGAGAGCAAAGCTCTGTGCTAATGTACTGCTGGTCCTTAAGCCATTTTAGCAGCTCACACTTCTTGCCTCACAACTTCACTATGCCATGCTGATACTCCTCACATGTACTGAGGAATACACTTTGCAGCCTCAGACTCTTGCTGAATACCTCTAGTCAAGACTGCACTGCCAGGTACAAGTGTTTTTCCCCAGCTCTCAGCATACAGCCTTGCCATCGTGAGAAGACCTCAAAGCTGTTGGAATCGTGGCTATGGGCAGCTACATTTAAGTGCTGCCATGCAGTTCAGCCAATTGTTCTAAACAAAATCAAATAATCCAAGTGTTTGGCATCTGAGTGGCACAAACATCAGTATGAGAGGCCAGTTGTGGTGCTATGTGGCATTAACATCCTCAAAAGAAAGAGAAAACTACGGAGCTTGAAGTAGTGGACAATCAGTTTAGACTTGAGCCTTCCTACAATGCTGCTCTTGGTAAAAATCAAAACATTTTCCAGTCTGGAAAAGTTCATGCTTCACCATGTTCATACATGGAAATTTAATCATTAAAAAGATAAATTTTATGTAGATTTGGAGTTAAGTCTGGGCTCTGTGTTGGTCCAATTCTAACCTTCGGGTTAATTTTCAACCCCAAATATTCTATGTAACAGGAAACAACTTCTTTGGTTAAACAGTCAAATTTTTAGAGAGATGGCTGTTGGGTATGCTCTGCTCTCTCAAACATCACTGGTATATAGTAGGAATGCCCAGCCACTTGTAGGACTGGGCTTCAACCTGTTTGCAGCAATTAGTTTGCCTCTTCAGTAAAGTGCTGCTAATTTCTCCATAATTTCTCAGGGACATTAGGAAGCTGCTGCTGAGTGTGCACTGGAGAAGCCTAGCCATTTCACTGGGAACTTTTTCCACATGTTTACACCAATCTTTCTACCTTAATGCCATCTTAAACTATGCCCAACAATGGTGGGGACATGCTGTGCGTGCTGCTGTGAGAAGAGAGAAAAGAATGAGCAGACGGACAGTAGGAAGCTGAACAGTGTGTGAAAACGAGAATATGACTAAGTGACTTACCATTCAAATTGCCTTTCACCAAATGTGTGTAATCAATCCCAGCGCAGTAGGGATGGTTAACATTACAAAGGCTCTAATCAGGGATTTCTCCAATATCATCTTTCCCAAGAAGCAGCCTCAGATGCCTGAAAATCATATGCATCAGTTTAGTAACAAAGACTTAAGGTTGGACTGCTTCACCTTTATAACATTATTTCTTTTCCAGATTTTAGGTGCCTGTGTTATAGTGATTTTATTCTCAGGGAGCAGGTACCTTCTCAGTACTTGCAAAACTATACCTACACATTTGACTGAAGCCTGCACTTTGCAATAACTGAAATAACAGTACTACTTTAATGTGTTTTATAGAGAATGTAAGGCAATAACACTCACAGGTATGCCTCATGAGGAAATAAAACTGTACTTGGAAAAGTCCCCAAGAAAATGATCTATTGCTTTCCAAATTAATTCAAATCCTCTGAAAGCAAAGAATACAATAACTTTCAATTTTTTAGTAAAGATATAAATCCCTGTATTATAGGTTGCACTAAAAATTATGAGCCAAACCTTTGTGGCTTTTATGTTCAGTTTAACAGGTCTGGAAGATCTGTGAGATTCTCACCAGAACTAGTATAAAATACATTAAATCTGTAACTTTTACTCATTTATAATTTTACAACTATGCATTCTCCTTTCTATGGAATTTTGTGCTCCTTCAGAAATCCAATTCTCCATTAGTTGTTTCAGCAGAAAAATTCCCACCAGCTCTAATTCACATTCAGAAATTGCAAACCAGTTATGAATCTCTAAAATAGGAAGCCTTTTGAGTAATTTCTCATTAAATGTATTTGCATTTCTATCTTGAACTGGAGTACCAGAGAAAAAAGCCTCAGGGACATTTGATCTGTCCTAGCTTGTTCCAAGCAAGGAGAAGATCTATATGAGCCTTTGGCTTGCATATAAAATAGTCTGTAGGAATGAAAGATGCTTAGAAAATATGCTAGTTTTCTGAGAAACTGAAATATAGAGGCTCTGAGCATTGACCAGCTATAGGGATTTTGCAACAATCTAGAACAATTCCTTTGATGTTAATTGAGCTTCTGTTTATTACACTACAAAGCAACATCAGAACTCGGCCTAATTTCTGAAGTTACTTCCAGTACTCATCAGAGAAGGAAAAATCTGTCATTAAAGTTCTGTTAAATGAGTTCAATACAATTACATCACAACCTTAATAGCATATGTCTCAATAATTTTCAAGATTAGTGAAAAACATGAGCCACAAAAAAAGAAACCTGAGCTTCCTTATGTAACTCTTCTATTGCCATTTTTCTATTGTCATAAGGAGCTGCTTTTCCTTGGTGCACTACAAAAGAAACCTCTTTAGATAGTTTTCTGCTGACTACTTCTTTTATCTGTAAATGCTTTCAGTGACGAGTTCACATTATCTATTTTTTTTCTCCAAGCAATATAATCTTCTATAGCCTCACTGAACCTGACAGTGAAAAGCACTGAAGTTAGACTATACAGGGTCATATCACAGCTTACTGAGAAACACAGGGCCACCAAAAGGAGATAACTGTAGACAGCACAAGGGTCCAGGATGGCTCCTGCCTCAGTCCTGCCTCAAGGTAGCATCTCATGAGTACCCACTTTCCATTTCAGTAATCCATCTTTGTATAATATACTTATTGTTTGTGGCCATCAAGTAAGGCAGGCAGCCCTCATCCCATTACTATTTTAGCTCCAGGGGAAGGCTTATTTTTCTTATCTACAAAGAGGATATTAAGGAGTGGAATACATACACATAGCTCTCCATAGGCTTATTGTGTTCAGCCTACTACCCTGTCAATCATGCCATTTTTGTTTTGTTATCACTTTTCTTAGTTTAGTGCCATAACCTCAGGCTCTGATCTCATCAGATCTCACAAGCTAAATAGGGTCAGGCCAGGTCAGTATTCAGCAAGGAAACTTCCAAGAAAACTCAAATGTTTGCAGGAAGCAGTACTTTTCCACCCATGCTGTATTTTTCAGTCTCAGCCAGTGCCCAGCAGTGCTAAATCAGCACCACTGAATGAAGTCAGAAAGTTACAGTAAAAGAATTCAAGACATTTTCGTTGTTGACAGACTTCATGCCTGGAATGAAACCCAGCTTGAGTACACTCTGACTAAAACAGCAACCATTATTCCCGTGAGATTGTTCATTTTTCACCTGCCCTACAAGTCTGGGGTTGCCCTTACTGCCTGTCTGCAGATCTTTCTGCCAATACTGTATTTTCCCCTTCATTGATAAATGCTCACTGAGAGCTCCTCGTTCAGACGTTGCACTGTCCCTCTTTCTTCTCCAGGTCTACCACAACTCATAGTGCCACAGGATCAGGTTCCAATTACCCTACCCATGACTGCCTGCCTCAGAACATTGGCATTTTTGTATTATTATATACACCCATATTTTAATTCTCATTTTATGGCATTAACCAGTGTTCTGTTACTCTGAGCAGCTAGAAGCTTTCTGTCCCATTTCTGAGTTGGGTGGATTTATGTGGCAAATGAAATAATTTCCACGTAAGTAACTGTTAAACTAAACTGAGACCCTTCAGAATGGAAGTAAATTACTTTAGTTATTAACTTAATTGTAGATCTTCTTATTGCTAGTAGTTGTTTAACCAGCTTCACGTTTTATTAGATTAGGCCATCATCCCATGACAATCTTTGGTCAATAAAGCCACCACAAGATAAGAACATAAGTGATGTAATTTGTCTTTGTTTCACTCATTGTCTTTCATTGCCATTCTGTGTATTAAACCCTACATTTTGTGATCCTGCCTATGACCTTTCCACCTCATCAGCACTAGTGTTTATATTATTATCATGTAAGATTTTAATTTTTTCCCCCCAATGAGAACTGTAATTCAGGACAGTAAATCAAGCTCCCTATGACTTTTTGAGGAAACTTGTACAACTCAGTATGTTTCACTTAATGTAGTGCATAAGTCAGTTGGCCTTTTAGTGTTTAATTAAAAAGCTAAAGCCTTTGCTGATAATTTAGAAAACCTATACCACCTTTATTCACAAAAGGTAGTACTGTCTTCTATGTGGGGGTCATGGGAATATTCAGTAAAATATATTTAACCTAGTAAGAGTAACAGAACCTGTGCTTCTGAAACCATGACCTTACACTGATTATAAACATTATTCTCAACTTGCATTTTCAAGGGATTAATAGATGCATGAAAATTCTATTTTTATTGTTGAAATGTTGTTTTCACTATAGTTATAAGGCAGGAGGCAATGTGATATCATAACCAGGACAGGAAACTGAGAATTGGGATATTTGGGGAATTTTAGCCTGGTTTTGCCACAGCTGTCACTATTATCTTGAACAAATCGCTGTTTCAGACTGTGACTTCCAGAGCTTCAATTACTCACAAATAGGTAGCCATAGAGTTGGGGAAACAAACAGGCTCATAGACACATCAGCCTCAGCCAACACCTTCACAACCTTCCTTTGATTACATTTAGGCCACAGGAGAAGTTCCACAGTGACATTGTCTGGCCCCAGTTTTTATGTCACTCAGTGTCCCATCTATTAAATGAAGCTAAATATACTCGACAAACACACATTGGAAAATTCTTTTCATACCTTAAATCAACAACTCTGTGTAATGCCACTTGCAAGCACCCAGGGTATCCCTCACAGATAGATGTGACATGTACATGTGCTTATTAGCATCTTACTATTTGGAAAGCATCACTGACCAAAAGTGAGAGAGTGGGGCCAAATACAGAGAAAAGTACTTCTTAAATAGGTCTGAATTTGGATCACAGAAGTTAAACAATATTCCAAGAACTGAAATAGTTTTTAGAAAATGAGAAGGACTGCGTTAATTTCTTTTAAAGTTCATTCTTTGCTTGATTCAGAGTCTTTCTCTTGAGTACACAGTAAAACCATTATATTAAAATGTGACATAAATTTAGAAATATCCGGCATTATAAACAATTAATTGTGAGACAATCATTTGAAAGCAAAGAGGAAACATGGAGACAGTATGCAACATGTGCCTTAAAGAAGCTGCATGTGATTTGTTTTCTTAATTCAAGTTTTCTCAGTATATAAATCCTGTTAGGGAGCTTATTGCTTGTTTACATCAAACTTTTGACCCAATAGTGGAACTTTACAAAACGCTACAAACAGAAATCGTCCTGAAAAGAATGGGTCCATTGGGATTTCTATTTATTCTAAACAGTTCTGTATGTCAACATCAGTCTAAAGTTACCAGCTTTTATCCATTAATAACCACTGGCTGTTCAAATGTGTCACAGATTCTGTTAGCTTCCACACTGCAAACACGCTGCCTTCTTTGTCAAGAACCACTTTCAGATAAGGGCATGTGGCAGATTACTGTTTCTACTGTTCCTTCCTTGCCATTATGAATCTCAGCATGTTGTCCTCATGCTTTACAGAATTTCACAAGATCCTCTATGTGATGCAAAATTTTCACTTTACATGGACTAAAGTACCCCACGACAATTCCCAAGGGACAAACCCTCATCAACTGACAACACTTAAATGTGAGATACAGAATGGAGAAAACTAATACAGCTCCCATCTTATTTTCACAGCTGGACTCTTATGAATTTTTGACCCCAGAGTGTTAGACATTAACAGGACTGATTTTTGATTCAGCGTTTAAGCTTCACTTTGACTTTTTATTTCCACTGCCAGATGATTACTATCTCTGATCCCACTATGAAAGTTTACCAGTCACAAATCCCTATAATGTGTAACCTTTATAGTCCCTTGACTTTAATCTGATCCACCAACCAATGGACTCACCTGTTTCATTCTGACAAAGTTGATTTGTGTTGACATGTTGACTTTTGTACTTTCCAATGCTGCCTTCCCTTTATTACATTTCTGACTTTGTGTCAGTTAGACAGGGCTGCCTTTCCTGCATTTTTTTATCCAGCTGGGAGATATTTCAATGCTTCTGAAAATTAGGATGCTGAACTACTAAAATCAATGCATTTGTTACTAGTGCGGACAGTAAAATAAGGTTCTTTTTCACTCCCTAAGATTTCTATGGTTTTATTTCCTTCTCACTTTGGTTGATGTAAGTGATTAACAATGCTGGTAAAATTAATGAAATTACAGTGGTGGAAAGGAGTTTAGAAGGAATTGATGCCTAATTATTTTAAAACATTTAGAGCAAATGTTGGTACCAAGAGGTACCAGAGTGCAAAAAGCTACATTTGCATTCTGTTCAATGCAATTCAATTTGCCAGGCCAGGGGTCCCAGTTTCTGAGAGGAAGTCATGCTCTGTGTCCCGTTTCCACTCCTTCAGCAAGTAAACACCTGAACCAAGGTCCTCGCTGGGGAGATCATACTCTGATAACAATCCCAGTTGAGTAGAGAAGGTCTATAACAGAACAGCAGAGGTCTGTACTTGGATATCAACAGCGCAGCATCAGTATTATGTGGCCAGATCTCCTACAATGGCAAAGGATGAGGCAGAAATACCACAGAGATGTATGCATTTTCACATAAAATCGAGGTAAAGAACAGCTAAAAATACTTTAGTGAGACAAGGACTTCATGGAAGTTTCTATGTCTGGTAGCTAAATGAAATGCCTTCTTCCACAGCTCAGAGATGGAGAGAAGTACAGAGAAACACACTGCACACTGCACTGATGCCATCAAAAGCAATGCTTTCATTTCTAAGAACTTCTAGGTACTATACACAAAAAAGGCATATGTGCTTTTTAGGCATGGTTTTGAAGGAGATTTTGTAATACCATGGAAAGGTCTCTCTCAAGAGCTCATAGAAGCATAGTATTGTTTGGGTTGGAAACAGTTGACTCCAATCATTAACACAGGTCCACCACTGAACCATGTCCTTATGTGCCACATCTACATGGCTTTTAAGTTCCTTCCAGGATGGTGACTCCCTCACTTCCCAGGGCAGTCTGTTCCAGACCTTGACAACCTTTTCCACACATAAATTTTTCCTAATATCCAATCCAAACCTCCCCTGGCAAAGCTTGAGACCATTTTGTCTCATCCTATTGTTTGTTACCTGGGAGAAGAGGCTGACTTCCCCCCGGCTACAGACTCCTTTCAGGTAGTTGTAGAGAGTGATAAGGTTCTCCTCTGAGTCTCCTTTTCTGCAGGCTGAACAATCCCAGCTCCCTCAGGCACTCTTCATAAGACTTGTGCTCCAGACCCATCACCAGCTTCTCTAGCACTCTGATCCCAGCCTGTAGTGGTGCAGGAAGTTGCTGTGACCCAAGTGCAGGACCCGGCACTTGGCCTCACTGAACCTCTTACAGTTGGCCTTGTTGAACCTCTTACAACTGGCCTCAGCTCAGATCCAGCCTGTCCAGGTTCCTCTGCAGAGCCTTTCTACCCTCCAGCAGATCAACACTCACACCCAGCTTGGTGTTTGGCTGCAAACTGACTGAGGGGGCACTCCATCACCTGGTCCAGGTCACATGGGGAACAACTGGTCTTACTATCAAAGACTAAGGCACAGAAGGCAGCAAGTCCCTCAGCCTTTGCCTCATCCTTTGTGGGAGTGTTTCATTTCACTCCACATCCAATAAAGGATGGTGATTCTCCTTAGTCCTCCTTTTGCTGATAATGTATTTATAGGAACATTTTTTATAGTCTTTCATGGCAGGAGCAAGATTAGACCAGATTAGAAGTAATCAAAGTAACATCCCTGAATCTCATTTTTGGTGGACATTGGACCGTTAGCACCATTCACTTTGCCCTTTAATCCCAATCCCATTATGTCCCACTAGCTCCTGACATAGGCAGAGGCAGTTCCTGACACATTTTCAATGTTCCTAAATCATTAGGAACATTGAAAATGTGGATTTTTGGCTCAGTGATCAAACTGAGAATTATAATAAAGTAAAATTTTTACTTGGATTGAATGGGCATGAAGAAATTTACTTTTAGTTAATGTAACCATTTTTGATCTGCAAGTATAAGAATAATAGATGATGGAGGTGAAATAGAGGAGGAGGAAAATGCTGAAAACAGTTTTGCATCTGCCTTTTCCTGTGAATTACCGTTTGCTTAAAAAACTCTACCATTTGCATTCCGCTTTCTCCTATTTTCTTTCCATACTCGGGGACTTTTAAATTTTTCTTTCAAAATCTGCAGAGAGAAGCACCTTGGGGGAAGATCAGACGACAGGAGTTTCAAAATTAGTCTACCAGGTAAGGCTCTTGGGCAACGCAAGGACAGGCACCAGTGGCTGCGATCCTGAGGCCAAGCGTGCCATCTAGTGTTGGATGTTGTTCCTCAAAGGGAAAGCTTCAATGACTCTCCGCAGTGTTCACAATAGCCCTAACATATCCTTCAATCACTTATTGGACAGGCCACTGATACCCGGCTTGGGTACTGAATGCAAGGCTCAAGAATAATAATAACTCTTTCCCCTCATGACTTTTGGGTGGTAGGTGTTAATAATTTGTGGACATCTTTTATTCAAAATCTGCCAATGCAGATCCAATGAGCACATTCAAAAAGTAATGAGTCTTCTGCAGAGACAGAGTGGCACAACATTGCCATCAAATACCTGGAATACATTGTGGCCATTTCGATGGTCACTTATTTCAGCAAACTGCTGGAACTGAGAGCTCAGTGTGATGTGCAACAGATTGTAACAACATACTGTTCCTGAAACTCCAGTAAGGAGGACAATACAACCCAATTACCACTCTCGTATGATAGAAAAATAGATAATGAAGGTTGAACACATGCAGACTGCCATTTTTTGTTCATTTGGTTCTTTCAGCTACTCCATGTTCAGATATCAACCATCAAATCCACAGCACCACTGTCATTCCAGCAGCTCTCTTGGCGCAAATACTCTGAGGAGTGTAGACTTCTAACATACATTACCATAGAGTTCTCCTAAACAATTGCTAAAATCTCCCATGGCACAATAAAGACAGGTATGAACACCTGAAATTTTGTGCATTCCCACAAATATCAAAGTGTAAATTCTTTGGGGTGAGGTGTCATTGTTTCTTCAGCTGTTCCGTTTTGGGGCCCCTCAAATAGAGATGCCAGAAACATTCTGGGTGAGCAGAGTTTGAGGGAAGAAGTTGTACTGCAGTCAGAGAGGTGTGGAAAAGACCGAAAATCTATGGAAACACTTCATTTAAGCAACTCTCATCTACTTGATGTACTGCTAAAATAAAGGCTGATGTGCATGCAGGCACCACTGTGGAGGGCAGAGCAAGGGGAGAAAAAGGAGGGTAATTCATAGATACTGAGCCACGTTTTCCCTGTTTTTCTAGGGTAATAAAACATCACTGTTAACAGCTGCAAAGTGACTTTATGATATATCTTATCCTGTGAAACTTAGACTGCTGCCAAAAAGGTCACTGAGATTGCCCTCCTGTGGTGCTGTGCTCCCATCACTTTCCTCATGTCAGGTCCAGTGATCCCATAGCATCAGATTTGGCCAGGTCAGTGAGGTGATCCAACTGAAAACTAACTGGGAGTGGAAAAAGTTTTCTATCAGATAGCCACCAAAAACTGTGCCAAGGTCAAAATGTGTGTTTCTTCTCAACACACAGTTTTTAATTTCATTATGTGCCTAAAGGTTTTCTTGGTTGCGAAAATACATAGAATATTGAAAATGTGGACAATTAGAAGATTTCTTCACTGAGAGTCATCACATTTGTTATCTTCAGTTCAATGTTGTTCATAAATAATCATTCAAGACTCTGAGTCTGAAGATGAAAGCAAGCAGGAACACTGGAAGACACTGAATTTGTAGTGAACTCTGATTTAAAGATAATATTCCTCCATGTAGCTAGGAGAGCACCCACACTAACAACAGCCTTATAGAATCGTAGAATCAGCTGGGTCGGAAGAGACCTCCGAGATTATCAAGTCCAACCCTCTCTCCAACACCACTGTGACTACTAGACCATGGCACTCAGTGTCACATCCAGTCTCATCTTAAAAACCTCCAGGGACAGTGAATCCACCACCTCTCTGGACATGCCATTCCAATGCCTCATTACTCTCTCTGTAAAAAATTTCTTCCTAATATCCAACCCAAACCACCCCTGGCAGAGCTTAAGCCCCGTGCCCTCTTGTCCTATTTCTGGTTGCCTGGGAGAAGAGACCAAGCCCCACCTGGCTACAACCTACTTTTAGGCAGGTGTAGAGAGCGATGAGGTCACCCCTGAGCCTCCTCTTCTCCAGGCTGAACCACCCCAGCTCCCTCAGCCTCTCCTCACAGCACCTGTGCTCAGGTCCCTTCACCAGCTTCGTTGCTCTTCTTCAGGAACAGGGTGCAAGCCCAAATTGATCCCTGACTAGGCTGGAGGTTTCCATGTATCCTTTGCCCAGCAGCGAACCAGCTTGAAGCTACTACTTGCAGGGAGGCTGCGTGCCAAAGTCAAGTAAGCACCGCACAGCAAATCGTCATGTTCCTCCCAGCAAACTGCTTTTGAAGCTTGTTACAGCAGGACAGCTCCCAAGAGCAGCACATCTCCTGTAGGAAGCACTGCTTCAGACTTTGATGTGCAACAAAGATATAGGAGAAATATCATAGCCTTTCTCAATTTCAGCACCAATGATCACAGTAGTAATTCAAAGACCAAACAGAGGACTCATTTGCGCTGAATATTAATGCAGGTGTAATAGATAAAAAAACTGGCAGGAGTAGTTTTCAGAACAATGCATCTGTCAGCCACAATCTTTGAAACAAATCCAAGTCTCACAGCGCAGATTCTTCCCCTTTCTTGAAAAAGGGACTCAATATGATCAGCTACATCTTCTCAAAAGAAAACATTTGGACTCTTTTCTTTCACAGACTTTGATCCAACATCAGAATGGCAGTGATTTCAGTGGAGGTAAGATCTTGAATAAGGTTTGGGCATTTAGCTGTCTTTGAAGCTAGGTGTTCGCTTTTGTCAAGGGACTTCCTTGACAGCCTGAAGACAAAAGCCTCTTTTCATGCCAAAAATAGAATAAGCACCATTTTGGAAAAGTGCTCTGCTGGCTTGCCTTGACATTTTGTTGCAGGAATCACCTTGAGTTTCACAAAGAAGCTATTTCCCATGTTGTTTGTCTCACCTCTCCTCAAAAGGCCAGTGCTGGTGCCTAAATTATAGTGGGGACTGGGGGGCCTGCTTCAGATCTAAGTGTCTGCTGGACAAAAGACAGGCGGGTGAACCATTTGTTAAATATCACCAGTCACTACCAGCTTATGAACAGGAGTAATTCCACTGAAGTAAACGGAGTTCTGCATGCAGAACACTTGCTCTTAGGACTGATTTCATCAATGATTATAAAATAGTCTAGTATTAGTCTTGCTAGTCATTCAATCTACCTGCAAAAACCTATTTTTAACCCACAGAAACTACAGAACTAAACCTGCTTACAAGTTCAGTTTTCACGTGAATGTGCATTTCAAAAGCTGCAAGGTTAAAACGTGCGATTTCAATAGTAAAATAGTAAGAATTAAACAGCCTCTTTTATGCATGGGTCCTTTAAGATGATCCTTCTAGCAAAACAAGACACCTTTTCCTGTCAATATCCCAAAGTACCCTTTCTCTCTCCTGTTATACTTTGGTGAAAGAATACTTCATGTCATCTCCATTACTTTCATGTTTAATGGCATTGCAATGAAAGAAATGACACCTTACAGAATTAGGACCCAGACTAGCATCCCTTGGAGGCTGAGTTTCAGATCATTATTTCTGCTGACACCGTGCAGCTGTTGCGGAGGTTTCTTTTTTTCTAGGAGCAACTTCGGGTATTTTTTCTTTTTTTTTTTTTTCTTTCTTTTTTTTTTTTTTTTGGCCACAGAAATCTTTAGCGGGAAGAGGAAGGCACGGCTAGTTGGATCAGTGATGTAACACCAGCTGACAGGTGGGTTTCAGGGAACTCTCTGGGGCCATGGCCTCTTTAGTGGTTTTACCACTCTAAACTCAATTACAGTGGAGTTTCACGCTCCACAGCAAACTCCAGTCCTTTTTTGATAAAAACTCTACAAAGTAAATAAGTCATGATGATGATATGGGTCTACCATTTAATATTCATTGAAGTACATATGTTTGAAAATTGGAAGCAGAGTTTAATCCATTTTCATATTTATATCAACATGAAGCTTTAAAAAGGATATCTTTCCTTTTCTCAGAGAATCTTGACAATTTCTGGTCTGACAAGATAAATAAAGATGTAAAAAAATCACTTTGAATATAAGAAGACCCAAGGAGATTTAAAATGCAAATCTTAAAATATATATCCTGAATCTGCTCACTTTCAAGGAGGAGCATGTCTTCCTTCTGTGTGATTTTCAGTTTGATTAAAATTATATAAAATACTTCGAAGGATCCATAATTCTTGATGATATATGCATAATTTGATCGCAATCTACTTATACCTTATTGTACAGTGCACTGATGGTGTAACAGGTAATGTATTTCATAAAGGGGTTTTATATTTATGAGCAGTTTCCTCCCTCATTTAGACATATTAACTTGATGTAACTTTTCAGTCTTTGCTATACTTAAAGCCACAGCAACCATCAGATTTTGGTTGTGCATAGGTATAACATAGTTAAATCAAAACACACAGAGTAGCCTTTATGAGAACTACACATACAACTAGCAAAATAAATAACATGTTGGTCTTGAACAACTTAAATTATAATTTTCAAAACCCCAGCTCATATATAGCATTAAGTTTAATCATTGTTTTATAACATCAGACAGGTTTTACTGCCCACTTTTACAGACTTCCAAGAGAAATTAAAAGGAAGATGTAGCAAACTTCTCTTTGTCTCAGTGTTGTATTTTAGATCCCTGAAAGATAAATGAAGCTGGTGAAAAAAGAGTTAACCTAATGATGTCGTCTTTTATTTGACTGAATGTTTAAGCATGGTGCTACGGCTGATGGCACCTTGTTTAATAATGCAGTACATAGCTTCCTAAGGGGACAGGGCTTGATCTGAAAACTGAATATGGTGCACTCTAAATTCTCTTCCCTGAGGAAGGCTGACTAACTGATAAGTGCCATGAGCTAGCGCAGGGACTGATTCTGTCAAATCAAGCTCAAATGGAAGGCACAATGTAGACTCTTCTCAAGTCTTAGTGAAGTAATTTGAGCAGACATTTGTGACATTAGACAGTGCATCAACTATGGAATGCTGTAAAAGTTCACTGTCTTACTACAAGGTGGTCTTTAGATGACAGGATAAAGAAATCAGTGCAAATTTGTTAATGTAACAACTTGGAAAAGCATGCTAAAAATGTCACTCTATTGGGATATGTGATAAAATGTATAGGGAAGTGACTGCCGGTTGGGTTTCCTTGAGAATCCTTCATTAGAACTCATGCAGAAGGCATAAAAATAGGGAAAGGCAATACATACAAAATTTGTATTAGTTGTTATCAGCTAAACTTCTGTTTTTCTTGAGCAAAAAAATTCCAATTGACAGCTGAAGCAAGAAAATCCATTGTTCAGCTGTTTGTCTCTCACTTTGGGATTATATCATCATTCAATTCAAACTTCCCATACTGAAGCCTTTGAACATCTTTTCTAAATGGGGACTTTAAAAATGGGGACAGTCTTTAAAGTCAGAAAGAAAATTGTACAGGTTGAGAAGGAGGTAAAACCTGTTAATCACACATAAATAATATACTAGCATACAAGAAATAACTGAGGGAATCAGCAAGAAAGACTGGAAACTTGTGGAAATTTCTGAATAAATAGAATGGAAAATAGCAGAAAAAAGGAATTTTCCACTAGGAATTCATGTTGGTCTAACCTTGTTTGAAGTAAATGACAAAAATCTCTGCCAGATTTCCAGTGAAAAATTTGACAAATTGCTACCTGTGAAAATTGAGGATGAAATTAACGAAGGAAAACATGGTGCGTAAGGAATTGATCTAAGAGGATCAAATAGCAAACAATGTTGAAAATAAGCATTTCAAGTTTGAGGGTTATTAGTGGGTATATACCAGGATAATTTTAAAAATAAACTTTTTCAAAAGTTCTGTGGCCTTTGCAGAGAAATGACATTGTGCTGACGAGATGGGTTGACAACACTCAGCAGTGCACACAGACACAGCATATCTGAGAAGGACCCGATGACTGGAAAAGCAAACTATGAAGAAGTGGTTTATCATACAGCACACGATTGTGCATTTGGAGACATAACAAAATCTATGTTGCAAGCTGGGAATCCATCAGCTGGACAGGGAGCAAGACTTTGGTGTAATGAGTGGTGACAGAAGGAGTTGCAGATGGCAATCTGATGACAGCGTGAGAAAGGCAAGTGATACCAAACTGGTACCAGCTGAGACTTTTCTGTTGAAGATCTACTACTATCAGTGTACCCTTTAGGTGACACTTTACTATGAAGCTTTCAGATCACCTAGTTCAGGAAAGAATTCCTCAGACTGGAATGGCCCTGCAAGAAGATGCTATCTGATGGGATAATATGAGAAGAGAGTGACCTGTTCAGGCTGATGACAGATGTAATTTTCTTCTAAGAAATATAAGAAATAAGAATTTCCATTTCTCCACCATGACAGGCAAATGAATGACTGGCTGCATGTGGGACAAAGGGCTGCTGGAGGAAGGTCCTGTGGAGCTTCTGGAGAGCAGCTTCTCATCTGAGCGGTGAAAGCAAAAGGGCTGCTCCCCAGCCCAGTGATTTTTGACAAGGTCAGGAAGAGAGTTCCAAGATGTGGCATGTGTGGTCATGTTTGGTGTGAAGACCTAGGAGGCCCTCTGCTTGCATTATGTTGGGCTGTATGAAGCTCTCTAACTGCACTGTTATCAGTGGTGTGCACAGAGGTGCAATTTAGGTCAGTGTCTGAGAAGTGCCCTCAGCCCAAAGTACTATACAAGTAAATACATTAATAATCTTATATTAATGGACCATGGGGAGAATTTTCAAAGGCATTTAGAACCTGCAGAACTTTATAACCAGTGATGTTAATGACATCAAATAAAAAAAATAAAAATTGAAAGAGGGATCCTCAGCCACCTTGTTCTGCAGAGATGAAGTAAAGATCCAAGCATACTTCCAGTGCAGGTAACACTGAAAACTATGAGTAACAAACTCATATTCAAGCTTTAAATCTTGTAATTCTACATCTTTGGTATGCAAAAATGTCTGGCTTTCACATCATTTTCACAGATTCACCAAGTAGTCTGATCAGATTAGCCTGACTAATCTTTCCAAGGGAGTTGTCCTACAAAAACTTCACATCATTGTTTTCAGAATAAGCATTTATATTAAAATTGATCAAGTTTCCAATTGCATTCAAAGCCTTCCCACCACTGAGTCTTAAGGGACAAATACTAAAACCGAACAGCCTTTTAAAAAAACCACCTAATTTCTTCTATCAAGTATTTCTGCAAACAGCCGAAAATCAGTTTGATTAAATGACTTTACCATGGGCTCAAACTCTGCTGCTCAGCTTTTACTTTAATGCCTTCCTGTTCTATGACCACCAGCCCAGAGGAACTGAGGTCTGTCCAGCCAGAATGGAGGATACTCAGCTATAGCTTACTTAGGAAGCTAAGGGGGAAAACCCCACAAGGATCTTTCTAGTTAAGTAGGAAAAGATGAGAAAATCAAGTACTCTCCAATGAGAAGAACGACAAGAGTGAAAAAAGACATACTGATTTTTCAGGGACTGAGGTGGTCTCTCTGCACAGCAATAGGAACTGGCTGTTATTCCACATCTTGAGGTCTTAAAGCAGGATTCACTGGGACTGATTTCACCATTTCATGAGTGACATTTGTCCTGCAAGCCTCACTAGCATTACAGCACCGTCTCAGTATGAAAAGAATAAAATAGTCCTTAGAGACCTAATGCTTAAGGTTAGCGGGATTTCCTTCCCTGAAAAGCTGACAGAGCAACTGATTACATTGACACAGAGCTATTTTTAAGAACAGTGATAGAGATGAGACTCAAATAAATCAGAATTGGTTGCACACAGACCCCTGCATTCTATTTTCTTTAACTCATTTACTTACTTGACTGTGTTAATTCCTGGAGACACAGCATATCAGTGCTAATGCTCAATTCAAAAGCCAGTGCTCAGTTTCAGGTTCATTCTGGCATATCTGCAGCAAGAAGCTCTAAGTCCTGCAGAATTAGCTGTAAGTTACCCTGCTTCCAGTGTCAGCATTTCCAAGGTAATTACATTTGCAAATATCTACATAGCAATTGATACTAGCTAGGGTCCCATTTTTGAATTTACTGTGTGACCATTCTACTGCCAACTAATTTATTTAACTAACTTAGAAACAGATTGTGAAGTAACTGAAATAAGGAGCATATTATAAATCAGAAAACAACAACACTATTTACTGGATGAGAAAATAAGCCCATGACGCACAAGAATGACACATTGGTAAAGAACAGTTTCTCAAGTTTGAAATAATTTATGAATAACTTATACATGTATTGTTCCTTTGTTGTTTTGCTGCAAAGGAGGATATCCCATGGATCACAGGCAGAATTCTAAAGATGCAAGTCTATAATTGCTAAGTGATGCTATATATGGGAAGTCTGAAGTTCTCTACAATAAGGACATAAGGCAGGGGACCTTTTACAAGCAGTGTATATTTTACACTGATGTGTAACTATGCACAGATAGTTCACTAAGGGTTGCCTTCAGCCCTGACTGATTTTGATACCCATTCTGACACCTTCTGTAGCTCATCTCAGATATCTCAGTACAAAGAATTGCAGAGGCTTTGTAGTACTGTCAATAAATTCTACCAAGAATTTCTTCCATAGCTAATTGAAGCAGGAGCCAAAAAAACTCAAGACAAAGGATCTTTACATTATTATAAAGATCCATCAGCTTTGACTACCTTTCTCATACCCGTGGAGCAGAGTGTAGATTAAATATTGGATGCAGCTCTGGACTACAGTCATAATGGAGTGTAGTGTGTGGTGCTTACTGCTCATTATTCATCGAGACTACAAGACCTTTTACCATCTCATGCAGTATCTCTTCCTTGGCTTTTTAAGACTTCTCCTATTGCACTAACAAAACTGAACAGATGCAAAGTTGGAAAGAATTTTTCTATACCTTTCTGTTTGTAATACTATGTTGTAATACTATGGTATAATACTATAAGAATACTGACATTTTAAAAATATTTCCCTACCCATTTAAGATAAATGTTTTTAAATGCATGTCTAGAAAATCTGGAATGGGTTTATCATTAAAAGGTAAAATATTCATAGTTTATTTTAGAAAGTCATCTAGAAGTCATGTTCACATACAATTGTACATTATTACAAACTGTAAGGGTCACAGTATTTAAATAAAGCACTGCATTATGCAGAAGGTCTGATGATGTTCACAACAGACGTTTCCAGCTAATCTGAAGTGATTTTCTTTAAAATCAGGAACATCCTCCTAGATTACCATTCATTTTCCAAGGACAAACAGCGCAGAAGTGATGACAGCATTATAAAACTTTTTCCTTACACTTTCATCAGTTTGATAATGTATTGTTTGATAATGCAGTGTCATTTTCTTTCACTGACAGAAAATGGAAACATCCCAAAGTAATGCCAGTGGCTACCCTTGAGGCATTTTGCTTTAATATCTCTATGCCTCAGTTTTCCTATTTTAAAAAAATGTTCATAATATTCATTCACACCAGCAGGGTGTTGCAAAGTTAAATTTAATATTGTTTGTAAGATGCTTTTAGAGCGTCCAACTGGAAGAATGATAGATATGCAAAACAGAACCTCTCGTAGCTATTATTCTCAGACAATTTCTGTTGAATTTATATAAAAGGAATACTGATTATTCTCAGACAATTATTCTCAAACAATTTGTATTGAATTTATATAAAACGGAATACTATTTTTTGGAACAATATAAAGAAAACTCAGCCATTAATAATGAAAATACATTTCTTGCAAATAAACAATAATAAATTAAATTGAAAGTACATCAGATCACTCAGCCTTATCTGATAAGATAACCTGCTAAGATGCAGATACACTGGACGTCTATGTCATAGAGATGTATTACATGAACACAGGCCCAGCATTATCCTTGTCTCTTCTTGTCAGGAAAACGTGTACAAAGCTTTCTAAGAGTGCGTTTGCTTTTGCTGTGCAACTTTGAGGTAAGGAGAAATATAAGACACTGCTTACTAGTTTTTGTTTCTGCTACTTGTCTGTGGATCCTGTCAAATTCACACTTTTAAAGGAGCATCTTAACAGAGTTTGCAGAGCATGAGGACAGCCTAACTTGCTCATCCCAGTCATGTTCAAATCAAATAAAAGCAGGCAAGACGTGCTCTGGTATACAGGACTGGAAGTCAGACCGAGTCTGTACTTAGCACTGCCATCCCCTTTGCAACTTGAGTTGTAAAACTCTGAATTTTCATTCCCATGACCATAAGTTTACTGCTGCAGTTTCCATAAGACAGCTTGACATCCTTCCACACAAAAAAGAGTCCATCCCTCTACTCAGATGTTGACATTGAAGTTACAGTGAATCAGCCAACACCTGAGTTCCGCTTTTTAATTGCTTGCACTGTCCGTTCTTACCACTTCCAGTTCTGCACAGGCCCAGAATGGCTACAATGGAATCAAAACTGCAATTCATATTGAAGTTTTTAATTCCTTGTAGGCCAGTGTGTAAGCAGGTCAGATCAATATACAATCTAAAATATTATCAACATTCAGAGTAACACATGAGTTTCTGTAAGGTCTTATCTGGACCAGAGCTACTTGCTCCTCTAACACATGAACCCAAGGAAATGGTCAGAGTGAATATACACACTTCCAGTATTATGAATAAAAGTTAGTGAGCCAAAGGAAAACGTGTTACTCAGGACCAGAATAAGGAGTGGCACCATTTTCAAGAAATCCAAGTTCGGAAACATCTGAAAAGCCCTATATTTATCCATAAATGTAATAATTAATGTAAAAATAAATAGGTGAACTGAACAGGGATTTTTTTTTTTACTGATACACCCCCATCTCACTACCTGCATCTCTGAAGATCTGGATTGGCTTTGTCCAAACCACAACCCCTTTGGGACTCAGGATATTTCATGAGCCAGAAATTCAGTTCTATAGCACCAAATCTGCTGAGAAGCAGGAATTATAACGTGATCCAGGACTATCCCTCCCATTCAAGCTCTCCCACTGAGCCCTCACCAGGCTGGGTACAAGATGGCAGAGCTGTGTGGGTGGGCACAGGCGAGCACATGGCTCTTCCCACTCTTTCCTCACAGCCCCGTGTTGGGTGGAAGTGGCGGGAAATGGGCAGGAGCCCACCCATGCCAGAGAGACCCTCTCTGCCTGCAGCTGAGAGAATAATCCCCCAAAGAGTTCTTTCTTAATTTAAAAATATTAATAGGGAAGCAAATAATGAACCAGAAGAAAACTAAGAGAGAAACTGTGTTCCTCTGTCCCCAGTCCTTTTATACGCTCACATGGTGGGGACTGTGAAACCTTGTGATCTGACCCCGGGCAGTACTGGCTTGGCACCACACTTACTTCATTTTCCCCAAGACCAAATGAAACACCTAAAAATAGCAAGGCTTGCCAAAACATTTATGTTTTTAGCTTCGCTCGGTTGTCTTCACATTCAGACCTCTTTTATTCTTCTGCCCCATCCCTCTGATTAGATTACATTCCTCTTAGTTGTGGGAGCTGGGATTACGCCTGAGCCGGGAACTGGAGGGAATACAGCAAAGCAGTCTAAAAGGGAAGGGGGAGTATTTCTGACATTCCTCCCAGTGAAAGCAAGCAGCAATTGACCAAACACGCAGTACATCCACACTCGGCACTTACACACTGGGTGAAAGGGTCAGCCCTTGATCTCTGTGTTGCCTTATTGCATTTCCCGAAAGGCATTACCTTTGTTGACAGATTCCATCCCTCTCATCAATGAGGACTGTCATCTGGTCCCTCAGGCTATGCTCTCGACTGCTTCAATTGATCCTTTAGTTTGCCTTTATTTCTCAATGCCATTGTTATCACTGTTGCTGGGATTTTATATGGGCAACTGGGTACTATTGTAAGTCTAAATCACAGCTCCTCAATTTTAAAAATACAAATTAATTAAAAAAATAAGGTTGTCCAAAATCCTCGAGCTTTTCTTTTGATTGTGTTTAACATTTCTAAACATTACATCCCTCTCTCATTTCATTCTCCCCTTGGTAAGGGGCTCTGAAAGACTTTCAACCTCACTGTCAGCTACTGCAAAAAGAGTAAATCAGGTAGCAACTGGTTTCAGCCAAAGTCTACAGTGATTCTTACTGGCATTGCAAAGCTTACTTGAATTCACAAGGGGCTTAAAAAGCACTGAGATGGCAGAGATTGTTGTGGCAGAAGCAACTGGAAAATGTCCTGAGATTGAAACACAGACATATTAACATCACCCTTGTGGACGCTAATGACTTGCACTTTGAAATGCCAGAGGCTCATACTGCCAGCTAAAACAAAGAAAAAACCACATTTTTAGTCTCCAAAGACTTTAGATCTTTCCAAACTCTGAGGGCAAATTCAGCCATAATGTATTTTTGCAGTAGAGCAGGGCAGCTCATGCATGCCACTGGGGGAATCATTGCCTGGAGTTGCTGTAGGCACTGTAGTCGGTATAGCTAAATAAAACAGCAGCTGAAAACCTCGGAGAGGTTAGACTAGTAATGAAGCATTCTATAATGCAATGCAATCAAACCTAAACAGTCTGAAGGCGTGTCCTACTGACACTCCCAACCTTTGCCTTTCCCACTGAAACCTATTTATTGAAACGACCACCAAACACAAGGATTTCTTTTAAGAGCTTACTAGTAATGCCAGATTGGAAACTTTCCGAAACTGTAAATGTTTAAAGGACTCTACTCGAAGAAATGGAAAGGTAACAGGAAAGGAAGAAAACCAGATCTTGACAATAAAGAGAAGGCCGGGAAAAGGCTTAGAAGGAAATATTTGGAACAAAAAGTTTAAAAAAAAAAAAGAACTGGTTTGAGTGGGAAAATATCTGTAGGGCAGGAAAAATACAGGGCCCAAATTCAGCCCCAGTATAAATCTAATGATGAACCAAGCCCAAGAAACTTTAAATGGACTGAGGGAAAGTATATTTCATTCTTTTTGATACTTTTCAGCGTGAAAAAGAATTCCAAGTTTTATTTGCTCACATTATAAATGTGAGCCACATGTACATTTTTCTTCACAGATTCCATGGTTGGCTAAAGAATGAGCAGGATAAGATTTTTGTGCTATATGAATTGCATTAAGCTGAGTAACTGAGAAAGTAATTTATATTTTCCCTAACTGAAAATACATATTCTTCTTAAGGATATAAAAATAGTAACTAATGTTACAGTGCTTTCTCGGGGATCTTCTTCACAAAAACTTAACAAAACATCTCCGTTTAAAAATTTCATAATTGAGTCAAAAGAAATTAAGTAAAAGGGCTTTCTTTTATTTTCAAGTAATTCTTACAATAAAACAAATCTAAAAACAAGGAATGTTTTGTTAAAGTCGAGGGAGAAAATATCGTAAAAGAGGTGAAAATACAAAAAGATACAGATATAAGATAGATAAAAGATATAGAAAACTTTGTAAGGTCATCCATGTATCAAATATTCATGGCAGAGTTTGGTGTTTGTAAAGAAAACACATTTGCTCAATGAACTTTTGGGTCTGCACCCCACAGTTGTTTAGGCACTTCTCTATCCTAACATACATCTTAGTAAAGATATGCCTTAGGTACATTTAAGTCAGTGGCTGGAGTTGTCAAATGAGTAGTTAAAAGGATGAAAGTAAATGTGAAATTGTGAATTTTATAGGCAGAAATTAACAAAACAGAGATAAAAGTGGCCAAATGCTTAAAAAAAAAAGGAAATAAAAGCAACTGGATAACATAAGAAAATTATAAAATTCTGAAGGCTAATAATGGGGAAAAAATGTAAGATTTTAACTTGCCAAGATCCTCTATGTAAGAGCTGCACTTCATTCTTCTTTTGGCCTATCTTGTGAATAGGCCAAACTCTTCTAGTTGGAGTCCCAATGCATTCCAACTAATTCACTGGGCATCTTCTAAATTACAACTTGATGTAAAAGTGCTGGAAGTGGTTTTATAGTAGTTAAGATTCCATTTGCTGAAAATTTGAGCTTGAATTTGTGACATATAAACAACCTTTACTAAAAACTCTGGTAAGATGAAGAGTCTTGACAGGACAGCAAAAGTTAAATGCAAATGAGCCTACACGAAAGCAAGTGCTCTGAATCTAGAATGAGAAAGTAATCAAAGATTGAAATGCAATCTGGTCAGAATAAGTGTGCAGTAGTACTGAATTGGAGTAAGTGAAGCAATTTAAACTAATATAATTGTTATTAAGCTTATCTGTAAGTCCTTGTATACCCTAAAATACTATTAATGAAGCCCTTACATTGAAGTTCTACAATAACTAGAAACACAACTTTGGGCTGTGACTGTACACATTTCTCTGTGTATTTAACTTTTTTGGGGGGAATGCAGAATGTAAATGTAAAGCATTGTATATATCACTGACTAAATCTTTGTGGAGCCTACCTTATTCTGTTATCAGACTTGTTTTCACTCTCAGTTTAAGTTTTACATACACTTCAAAAAACATGCTACAATAAAAGTTCAGATTTGTTGATAAATTATATCAAGCTTACTTCCAGAATTGCATTCAATGCTGAAAGAAGTTCAGTAAGACTATTAATGAAGATCATACCTAGGATATTAATAGCTAACAGTTGTCACCAGGATCCTTCTCTTAAGTTCTGCTCCCTAGCTAAGACACAAGAAAATATGCCACGTGGCTGACTTCAGTCAGAGTGTTATAAAGCACTGGAACCTGTCAGCAGTATTAGAAGCAATTCAAGTAGTACTCTACTAAAATCTTCACTTAAATAAGAATTAATAACTCACTAGATCACATTTTAAAAACTGAAAAGATACCGACAGGTTAAAATAGCTTCAGTGCTAAAACAACACAGGCACCATCAGTCTCTCAACTTTCCATTTATGCACAGGCCCACTCCTTGTAATCACCTTGTGTTTGCACACACAAAGGAGGGACACAAAGATGCTCAGAGGGCTGGAGCATCCCTCCTGTGCAGACAGGCTGAGACAGTTGGGGCTGTTCAGCCTGTGGAAGAGAAGGCTCCAGGGAGACCCTGCAGAAGCCTTCCAGTACCTAAAAGGAACCTACAAGAAAGCTGGAGAGGGACTTTTAAGAAGGGCATGCAGTGACAGGACAAGAGGCTTTAAACTGAGAGTAGGTTTAGATTAGGTATTAGGACGAAATGCTTCACTGTGAGGATGTGAGGCACTGGCACAGGTTGCCCTGAGAAGTTGCAGCTGCACTATGCCTGGGAGTGCTCAAGGCCAGGTTGGATGTGGGTTTGAGCAGCAGCAGAAGGCATCCCTGTCCATGGCAGCTGGGTTGGATCTAGACAATTTTTAAGGTCCCTTCCAACACAAACTGTTCTATGATTTGTGTGGTTGTGCAGTGTAAAGGGCTGGGAAAATGATCTGGCTTAAAACTAATCCAGACTGACACATCGCAGTCTACAATTTTCTCGTAAGCACAAGAAGAGGGCAGGCACTGATCTCTTCTCTGTGGTGACCAGTGACAGGACCTGAGGGAATGGCCTGAGGTTGTGTCAGGGCAGGTTTAGGTTGGATATTAGAAAGAGGTTCTTCACGCAGAGGGTGGTGCTGGAACAGGCTCTCCAAGGAAGTGGTCACAGCACCAAGCCTGTCAGAGTTCAAGAAGCATTTGGATGACACTCTCAGGCACACGGTGTGATTCTTGGGGATGGTCCTGTGCAGGGCTAAGGGCTGGACTTGATGATCCTTGTGGATCCCTTCCAACTCGGCATAGTCTGTCATTCTGTGATCCATCTGGTTTATCAAGCGCCTATACAAACACTCGTGTCAGCACAAGAGGATGGCACAGATAAGGACTGAGATGCAAAACACAGTTTGAGGGAAATATTTTTAATATATCCTCCTTGCTACTCTCTCAGAGTGTTTCTTGGCTCCTGGTGACAGATGATTCCCCCACAGACATCACACTGTGTTCACACAACAGCCTCACACTTTGATACACAATCCATTGCTTCAAACAGAACAAGTACTTTCCGATATATAAAGATCAAGTTAAGCTTATTTACTTGATAAATCAAAATTCTTCCAAACTTTTATATAAAAATTTCCCTGATTCACGTTCCCTTTGTCTTCCTCGGTGAATTTTTCAGGATACACAGTAAAACTGGATGCTAATGTTCATTAAATAAGAAGCATGTGGAAGGATTCAAACAGAGCAGTGGGGATGAGTACAGCATAGCACTGCCCTAACACACTAACCAAAGCCATGGAGCTGACAGAAACACACATCAGCAGATCACAGCACTGGATGGTGCTCTCAGCACCACAACATCTCCCTCGCATCACCCAGTGCTGCCCTGACCCACACAAAGGACATTCACAGGCAGGCCCCACAGAGGTGATGCTGCACCTCCAGGCAGCTTTCCTCTCCACTGGCCACTCATTCCAACACACCTGAATTTACGTGTGCTGAAATAACTTGGTTATTGTTCATCCTGTACCAGCTGGCAACACGATCCAGGATAATTCTGTGTAAGTGAACCATTTCTACCACTTCCTGCTCCATGACTTTTCTCACTAATTCAAACAGCAACTTTTCCTTTACGTTTAAAGGAAAGTACCAGAGCTAAGAACTATCTCTATATAACCTCACTAGACTATAAGTTATTTTGCTAACTATTCCTAGCAAATACAGTTTGTTTGTTAGTAGTTAACTCATTCTGAATTTACTGCTATTGAAGAGCAATCATTTTTCAATTGGTGTCACTAAGTCAAATGCTCTGTAAGTGTGCCAACACAGCTGTCACCTGTATCAGCGAGACTGGTAGTCCTTCAGAACAATAACATTTTCATTTCACAAGACCTAATTCCTATGAAATCTTGCTAGTTAACACTGTGGTCTCAGCATTTAATTCTCTGTTGAAGTCCATTATCAGCTGGCCTGTTACTTTCTTGAGGTTCTAAATAGCTTGAGGTGCCTAAATAGCTGTCTTATATTACATTTCTCAAGTCATGTCCTACGTGCTACAACAGTAGTAGATCATACTCCAGAATCTCTGGAACTTCTCAGGTGTTCATTTCAAGTCAACATCTTGGTCCAGACAGATTTGTTAAGAGTCTCTTGTGATGGATGAGTTGTTTCCACCTGCTTACATAAAAACCATAGAATCCTAGAACGGTTTGGGTTGGAAGGGACCCTAAAGGTAACCTGCTCCAAGCCCCTGCCATGGACAGGGTCACCTTCCACTAGACTAGGCTTCCCAGGGCCCCTTCCAACCTAGCCTTGAGCACTTTCAGGAATGGGGCATTCACCACATCTCTGGGCAGCCTGTACTGGTGCCTCACTACTCTCACAGTGAAGAATTTCTTCAGAATATCTGTTCCTTCCTTGCTTTTTGTTTGCAAATGTTGACTACAGAGTAGCTGCATACCAGTGAGGCATTGGATCAGGTATTGGGGCACCAAGAAATACTGAATAACAGAAGATTATAGACTGCCTGAACTTCAAAAAAGATTCAAGGCAACACTGCATGATTTTCACCAAACCTAGCACAGTGCATGTTGGAAAGACATCTGGTCTCTTGGATGAAAGTGAAATTTTCCAGGAATCAGATGTAGCCAGAAGCTCCTTTGCATAAAGCAAAAGAGAACGAAGAACCCCTCAATCTCAGTTTGTCCTGCAAGCTTCCAAATCTACCCATATCACTTAAGAACTGGTTATTTTATTTTCTCCCTTGCTAACATTTATTCAGCTCAAATATTACAAATACGTGGGAAGAAATTCTCACTATGAAAGATGCAATATGCTCTTCCTTCTGAAAATAAGCAGCTCTTACTGGTACTTTCCAAGGAACAGCAACAACCAAGAAACAAAATGAATGGGGACAAATCTGTTCTTTAAATTTCATTTTAAGCCAATATTCAAAATCAGACTTGGTGGAGCATGAAATTCTTGTCCGAGTCACTGATTTAGTAAAGTAATCAAAAAGTGCTTCATGGCTTCATCAGAACATCCATTTGCCAATAATAAGCTGAGGATTTTGCAGAGTGAATCCATGTTTGAAATAATTCTTCCCACACTGCTAAAAATACCATCTCTTTTGCACATTTTTGATCAATGCCTTTAAAACATGAGTTTACAGAAAAACATAAATACTTTTATGCCACAAAGTCATGTATTTAAAGTAATTTATTAGACAAATTACAGAAAAGTAAAACTGGGTTTTTTTCAGAGGAGACACATTTAAAATGTCAATAATTTTTTCTTCCTTTGCAGAGATAATTTATGCTGCACCTTGGATAGCCCAATATATTTGAGTGTTATTTATTCTTAATTTATTCATACAGTATCTGCCCCAAGGGAAATATCTGAGCTTTCCAGCCATCACACATTGCAACAATGGGAAAACATCATCACAGAATTCACGTTGCTGAAATAGGCTACTCTCGCCAGTTAAATTATTCCCTTTCCAGTCATCCTAACTCAAGTTTATGGAACCAAAAGTTTGAGGGAGTTTGCAGTATTTAAAGATAAATGTTTATTTTCAGTAGTATAAAAGTAGTTAGGAAAATATAAAGTACTTGCAAACCACAGAGGAACCAAAGCTGTTTGTTAAGTAAACTTTGAGTTCACCCTTGGATTTTACTTTCATTAACTGGAATTTTTATTTCATTTGAGCTGACACTTTGCCCCTAATTCACTGTGTGCATGCAGAGTTTCAGCTAGAAAGATGAATGTGTGCTTTTTGAGGGGAAAAAACACTGGATTTTTTTTTTTTTTTTATGATACAACGTGAAAAAAGTATAAAGTCCATTCAAGGGCCTAAAGCAACATGGAAAAAGCCACCACTGAACACTACTTATAGTACGTATATCTGTTTGAATTTTAAACTTTTTAAACTCTGGAGTTCAGGAAGAAACACTTTCAGGAAAAAAAAAAAAAAGACAGGGAAACAATATAAGTTGTTTAAATGACTAACTGACACTTGAGTTCAAAGTTCTGTTTAGTAATGTGATCATTAAAAAAAGGTAAAAAATAATTATTTCTGCTCTGCCTTCACAATTGGAAATATTACTCCTCAGTTAGAGCACAACCATACAAACATTTGATTTGGCATTTGACTTAACTAGTGGGGCAGAAATGTCCAGCAGTGATGATGGAAAAATTAGCAAGAGAATAATAAAAAAAACCCTCTCAAAACAGATCAGATGCCAGAAAAATGTAAAACTTTTTCTAGCAGGGACTGATCTGTTTTAAGAGATTCTTGGTCTCTGCCCTTCAAAATGCTTGTTTGCACCTCTCTGGATATTTCTGTCTTCTTGGTCAGTCAGGACCTACTTTGATGGAAGAGAAATAAACAGATAAATGAAAGTTCTTAACACAATAAAAACTAACTTGATTATTGTTCATAAAGATAACAGTCCAACTACAATTTGGCATATTGTCTTTGATGGACCTGGATGAAACTAAATTGTTATTCAGGCAAATGCATCTCTGCCTGGCATATAAACCAGGGAGGTAGACACGTGGGAATTATACAGATACACAAAGAGATTTAACCTTTGTTTTAATGTTAGTAGATTAGGTTTTGCAGAGTACAAGAGGCCTTTGAATTACCCCTTCTAGATCCCATATGACTAGTTGCCCAATTCCTAAAAAAGTATTCAGTATATATATATTAAGATAAATCAGAATATTTGTAAGGAAACCTCAAATAATTTGAAAAAGCAGGTGCCTAGAGTTTAGCTGCTCTTTACTTCATCTATTTTATATCCATGATTATTAATATTTTTCATTGTTTGGGATAGGAGATTTGGCAGAGGCTCAGCCAGTGTGCCCACTGATACAAAAACAGCATCAGGATTTTTATATAAAGTAAAATCTGTAAGGTTATTAATAATGATTCATTATAATTTCCCAGTCCAGCCAGCAGTCTCTATGATCTTCAAACCATTCCACTTTTGTTTTCAACCGAAAGTTAAATCATGCATCAAAATCTGAAAATGGTGTATTACATACTGGAGCTACAGGCAGCTGAAACACAGTTTTACCATTCCTGACACTTGTTTTACTGTTCTCTCCAACAATTTCCTCTCCAATAGCCCTAGCAGCCAAGCCCTGGGACATGGTGTTCTTTGGAGGACAGCATGCCCACAATTAAACCGGAGAAACAAAGGCAAGGACAGGAGACATACAGTGTGTGATGCTTATGTATATATACCTTAATTTTTACTTTGTTATTTAAAAACAGATTTAAGATGCCGAAGGACGACTAACCGGTTACAGATTTATGACTGGTTTGCAGTTTTCAGTACCAGCACAATATGCAAATCTCTGAGCTGTATGATTCACCACAGCTCGAAGAATATACCTTCTGACAAAAGCAGCTACCTCAACTTCTCATTTTATGCAGCTTATAGAAAAATTTCAGATGTGACCCAGTTATGTCACAACCATTTTCAAACTGTGATCCTCTGAAAAGTAACTATATAAAAAAAGCACCTTCTTACTCATCAGATCTACTCCCCATAGATAGCCAGGATAAGATCTGCTGACTGGGTTACAAAAATAAAGGCACTACTACTTATTAAAATTTCTACTAACCTTGCAAAACTAACATAACTGAGGAGCACAGGGAGATGAATTCTTTTGCATTTTCAGTGGAAATAATTATTTTACAGTGCAATACAGCTCTAAAAGAGCTCCTCAAAGATTTTGAGTTGGATCAAACAAGAGCAAAGGCAGTTTTGCCTGCAGAAACATTTTAACTAACAGATACATACAATAAGGAAAAAAAGGGATTAAGTCACTCCTGGCCATTGGAAAGGAATTGTTTTACATGAAAACTGAGCATTCTTTGTATGCAAATCAACAGGACTCTGAAGCAGCAATTTTCCATTCAAATTGTCTATTTTCCATTTGTCTCCAGTTCTTGGATTTGCCTTCTTGCTTGTAATTTCGACATGACACTTAGAAATTATTCTATGAATCCTAAGACTTGGCTCCTTGATTTTTTACTTGCTGCTGCTAGTTCCTGTTCCAGTTCCTCAGTCTGATTCTATCACACTGCCAGGCTCAGGGAACAGCAAATCAATATGCCAAACCCACATGCCATACCATCAAAGCTGTGCAGCCAGGTTTCCATAAAATCCGAGCCTGGCTTAAACTTAAACAGACTTACAGCATGGATAGGGCAACTTTTTGTTGGACAGAAAGGGGGAAACAGGTGACATTTGGGAGATAAACAGCCCCCAAAGGCATCTGAACAACAAAGTGTAATCTTCTATCTTCCTGAAAATGAGCTGGATAAGGGGAAGAGATTTGGAAGGATAAACGTGAGAAAACTCATGGGTTGAGAAAACTTATGGGAACTCATGGAGTTCATTGTGATGAAAAGAAAAATAACAAACAGAAAGAAATAAGACTCAAGAAAGACAAATGATGCAAATTAAAACAATTGCTCACCACCAGCCGAGCGGGCAGTCCCTGAGCAGTGGCCCAGCAGCCAACCTTCTCCCTGGTTTTCCTGCTGAGCATGACACCATCTGGTGTGGGATGCCCCTTTGCTCAGCTGGGGTCAGCTGCCCTGTCCCTGTCCCCTCCCAGCCCCTTGTGCAACCCCAACCTTCTTGCTGGTGGGACAGGGTGAGGAGCAGGAAAGGCCCTGACAATGTGTAAGGGCTGCTCAGCAGTAGGGAATACAGCCCTGTTTCCTGCACAAATCCAAAACAGGGGCCTTTCCACCTACTCAGTTACTCCCATCTCAGATTTCTCCTTCCTTTCTGTCAAACTATTCTGTGTCACGTTTCTCCACTTTCCTTCTGAACAACCTACATGTTTGTACCATCTCCACCTCACTTCTGTAGCTCTTGAGTATCTTACTTCATCCTCTCCAAATAAAACCTGACTAGTTCAAATAACTTGTTGACTTTAATCTTATTTGCAACTAGAGATTATTCACAGACCACCTACTTTGCTATATGGAACACTGGCCAAATTGCAAGACCTAAATGACACTGAAGTAATAAAAGTTGGAGGCAATTTGGGAATCTGAAAAATGTCCCAAACAAGGAAATCACATTATTCCTAGCATTAAGAAACTCAAGTTCTAAAAATCACACTTCTGTTTTAAAAAAGCCCCTCTTTTAACGTTTTTTCTCTAAATTCATCAGACATTCTCAGGTAATGATTTTTTTTTTTTTTTTAATGAAGCTAAAATATTTTTTCACAAGATCTGAAGAATATTCAGAGATTCAACAGAAAAATGGGAGAGTTTGCAGTAACAAGTGTGTGAGTACTTTAAGCCAATCCCACTTTCTCCTAGAACAACATGGAGATGAGATACTAAAAGTCTACAAAAACCTTAGCAAGCCTGAATTTAGACTTAGATTTTCTTCGGTCTCAGATATCAGTACACAGATCTATCTATATCTATATATAAACATACAGAGTACCACTGAGAACCACATTCCTCATTATCCTTCAATCTTTTACTGCCCCTGAGAGTCACCTCTTTCAGAGGTGAACTCCATGTCTGACATTAGGCAAGAGGTCTAAGCCAAAACTTGCAGTCAGGTTTAGTGGATGAGCCATAGGGAAAGGTCACTCTTTACTTCCTTTGTCACATTCCCTAAAGATATATTTAGGATGGATATTCTTCATAAGGAAACCTCTGAAGTACCACACTGTCTGAAATATAAGGTTATCCTTGCTCAGTTATCAGAAATAAAAAGCATATTGATACTAACAATATGTATATGTATATGTAAATATCTCACCATCTTCTCAATTCCATGGCCTACTTTCCCCGAGTCTCAGGTAAACTTTCCTGATAGTCCATTTCCCACGGTGACTGCAGCCACTAATAAATGCTGGGAACTGTGTTCCCTCTCCCCACTGTATAACACAGATCACGCACCACCCTGAATTATGACCTTGGTGGGAGGATGGATGTCTTACTGCAGTGGTGTCACCCGCACAGAGCTGCCTCCAGATGAGGCCATGTCAGTCTAGGGAATGGGAAGAACAGGAACAGCAAGAGGCAAGAGGTCTTCCCTACACACCAAAACATGCTTTGTGCTCATCTTAAAAACTCCTGCCTTCAAACCTCTAGAGAGGAGTCCTACCTTTCCAACAGGGACTTGATGGCTCCATCAGACAGCACAAGTGCCAGTAGAGGACACCTCTGAGACCCCCAAAGGACCCCCAAAATTCACCCAGACCCCACTGCAAGCACAGACCACGACTTTTTCAAAGGTTAGCATCTCATAAACTTCCTGTATGACATAGTCATGATTCCTGCTACCATCTTACCCTCTGACATCCAATAGCCCACACTCAAACTGCCTCAAGACAATAGTCCTAGACCAACACTGATTCTCTTCTGCATGTCCTCCTGTGTTTTCTTCATTGTTGCCAAGGCATTTTGACACAAGTTGGATCATTTACTCCCAAAGTTTTTACACTGAGACCCTGTGCATTTATGGCATAATTTTAACTTTGGATTTTCTGATTTTCCAAAGCCAACTGTGGCATAAGCTACTTCAGCTTTTTGTACATATGGGGGTTTATTTGAAAGAAGGAGAGTGAGTGAAGAAAGCTCTACTTACTGCATATTATTATAATTCTTGCTTTGGAAATTCCCAGCACACATTTCAATTAAACTTTACAAGTTAATAATAAATGTTGATGATAAACCCTCAATGCAGCTAGCAGAAACCTTATCAGAACTTAGAAGTTTCAGGAGAGTTAAGTATTCAGGCAGGCAAAGCACCTCAAATGACCAGAGCCATTCTGTGGCCTTTGAGCGGACTGAAAGTTTGGCCAGTTCTTGCTTTTAAATCCTCTGCCTCTCCAGCAAAGTGTGGCCATCACCAAACTGACTTCTGGCAACACTTCCAAGCTGATGCATGCTAATTTCTCAAACTATGCCAGGCAATTGTCTGGCATAAGCTGAGACTATTGTGGGGAAAGGAATTCCATACCAGAGACACAGGTCCAGAGCCCAGGAACATAACCTGGCACTACTAATTATTATCCCCAGGGATAGCCTCCTGGGGATTCTTAATGAAACTCTCTGAGCAGACTGAATCAGGCCAAGACCTTTGGAGAATGCAGTCTGCCTAGAGAGAGGGAGAAACAAGAAGTCAGCACAGGGTTTCTTTTGCTTGTCTGGAGCTTTCTATTAATTTCTTTTGGTGGCAAGACCAACAAAACAGACTTCCCTAGACTGATTCCTTTATCCAGTCTTGTCTCCAAGTCTTTCCTTCCCATCTCTCTTAATCTGGACTTAATGAATGTCTGACTTTTCATTTGTCCCTTATGAAGCTGATCACAGTTTTGTCTTCTACAATGCCTTCCTTTCCCTAGCTCATACTTTGCAATTTTCCTACTTGGAATTATCTTTGAGTACCTTTGTCCCTTTTAGGTATATTTGTGCCTTTGGCCTTTTCCACATCTCTGGACTTTTATTTGCTACAAACATAGCACAGCTACTGTGCTGAGAATTCACAGCTCTTTATCAAGCTTTTTGCCCATATTGAAATCCTGGTGTCTCATTCACATCTTGTGTATGACTCAATTCTTGTGTGGAATGGTTAAAACAAAATGCTGATTTTTCACCCAATAACCTGTTTCTCAACTACTAGTGGTGACATTACCATATAGAGCTTTCTCCAGATTCTCACATACAAGTGCTAGTATTTTTTCACCACCAATAATATATCTAACAACTAATCTTCTTCATCCAGAGAACTAAAATTCTTACCTATATTCATAAACATTAGCTGTCAATTTACTGATTGAAATTTTTCTTTTTCAGATCTTGACAAATGTGATCTAGACTCTCTCACCCATCCAGACAACTTCAGCAAATATAATTTCCTAAGTCTACTGCTCATCTGTATGACATTTTGAATTAATTCCCCAGGACCAAATTTCATTTTCACATCAAGCAAATAGCTATCTTTACCTCTAAATCAGAATCACATCTGTAACTTCTCAGCTGGGCAGTGAAAAGATAGCTCCTCTATGACCAGCCTTCGTTTCAGATCCAGTTATCCACTGACTGGACTGTCAAACAAAACATCTTTGCGTTTTCTTTGACCTTTGGAGGAATTCCTGGTCAGTATCTATCACTGTTCTCCTTCTAAATGCTTCTTAAACTGTTCTTTATTTCAGCAGCAGTGAAGTTTCAGCAATGAGAACTTACTATTCATTATGCTGACCAATGTAATTTCATAATTTTCTCTTTATCTTCCAGTCCTTCACTTTACCATTGCTGGTCCTTACTGTAAGCAGTGTCGACATTTTCGTGCCATTAGTGAGCTCCCAGGGGCTCTACCCCATCATCAGGTTTGGTGAGCAAAATCTAATCCTAATTAAAACACCAAATCCAGCCTAATAATTAGCATTTGGGCTGTACTTGGGTTAAAAAGCTTTGCTCTTCCTCATTAAGATGGAACTCTCCATTCCATGAAATACTGTGACACTGTGGTACAGCACAAGCCATGACAGGCAGTAACATGACAAATATTGTCTTCCAGCAGTAACCCGTGACTTAGGGCTTGACAGCAAGGACTGCTGAACATCCAGGACTTTCATAAATAACAAAAATGGGTGTATGCAACTTGTAAGAACTGGGTCCTTTGCATCTTGATGATGAGACTTTACAAGCCTTTCTGAGTAAAGTAAAATTGGAAATGGCTGATTGTAGTCGATTTAATAAAAATCAATCTCCTCCTGGGACTAATTGCTTTCAAGTGACGGCAAAAACAGTGACACGTGTTGCATGAAAGCCTGCACTGCATCTGTAAGTGCCTTAGTCAATGTTTTATGTCATAGCAGTGGCTCTGACTCGGATGCCCAAACGAAGCTCAGACGCAGGTGGCCGCTCAGCAAACACATGGGAATTCCTGAAGGGATTTACTGTTTGGGTTAGTGACCCCCCCCCCCGCCGCTCCCGGGGGATGGCAGGCGGCGTTTCCCGCCCGGCTTCCCGAGCGCTGCTCCCCCGGAGCGGGGCGCACACTCCGACCTAAGGCCCGCTTAGGACGCGGCCCTTCCCAGCGCTTTTCCCTGGCGGCTCCGGCCCCAATCCCGAGGCACGGCCCGGCTCCGGGGAAGCAGCCCCGGGGTAGGTGGGCTCGCCCAGCGGCGCGGGCCGGGCCACACGGAGGGATTCCCGGGATTCCCGGCGCGGCTCCCGGCGCTCCCTGCCCGTGGCCCTCCCTGCCGCCCCAGCAGCCCGCGCTGCTCCCGCCGCCGCTCCCATTGGCCGCCGCCCGCACCA